>JARHVA010002335.1:1657500-1717500 GCA_037957365.1 Torreya grandis
CTCTCTCTCTCTCTCTCTCTCTCTCTCTCTCTCTCTCTCTCTCTCTCTCTCTCTCTCTCTCTCTCTCTCTCTCTCTCTCTCTCTCTCTCTCTCTCTCTCTCTCTCTCTCTCTATAAGAGTTGGCCATTTTAGCATTGTATGGGATGCTCCACCTGAGTATATAAAATCCCTTCTCAATTCTACACCTTTTGATCAATAAAATAAATTATTTTTTACCTTTTTCATGAATTTCCATAGTGTGTTCTACTTGAATGTTGAATTTTCTTAGTGAAGACTTGGTATTCCTTAGCATTGTACTTCATTCTTTCACCTATTGTTAGCCTCTTCTTATAGGGCATGTTAAGTTTTCAAGGATATGTTCATGGTTTAAGTGAGTATTATTTTCATTATATTCATTCAATGCCCTTTTTCTAGTCCTCTTAGCCTTGCATATCATCTATGACCCCACTATGTAATATTGATGCAAGAAGACATAGATTTGGGAAAGCATATGTTTTATTTGGTTTCTTGGTCTCAAGTGTGGAATGAGACTAGTTGGAAGCTATCAAACTGATTTGGTTTATCACCCCATAGTTTATTTTTGATTTAAATTATCCTTATCCCTTTCCACCCCTAAGAGTTAGTAGTAGTTGTAGTTGTAGTCAAGTGGTACATCAAGGGAACTAGCCCTATCTAGAGATTCACTTCATTCCTTGGGCTACCGAAAAGCCTAGAAGTGATTCCAATATGACACTTGGATGATGAGAACCTTGGCATCTCCTTAAAGGGTACAAATCTAAGTGACAACAAGGCCAAGGGAGTCAATGAAATCTTGAAGATAAGTAGTAAGAACTTGCATAAAACTCACACAAAACAAAGACACCACACCAAAAAAACACAACATAAAACAAACTCACACATGTACATAGCACTTAATGAACATAAGGAAAAAAATAAACTATGTACACATAGAGAGCAAAACCTTAATAACAATATTTGAGATATATCCCATTGACTAGGATATGAAGTTCCTCTCCATCCAACTTTGAGAGTTGGAAAGTATTGTGTTGCTTGCATTGGGTGATAACATAAGGTCCACTCCAAAAAACATCAAACTTTATGTGTCTTCTAGGCTTATCCATATATTCATACCACTTTAGAATAATGTCTCCCTCTTTGAAACTCCTTGGCATGGATTTCTTGTCAAAGTATCTCTTTGTTTCATATTGGTGATCTCTCATAGTTTACATGGCTTGATATTTTGTCTCCTCAAGCTCCATCAACTCACATGACTTGAATTCTATCCATTCATTTTCCACCAATTCTAGCTAATAAATGAGATCCAAGGCTCATAGCTCAAGTGAAATAGGTAGTCTAGATTCTCTCCCATAAACAAGTGAGTATGGTGAGTTTATAATGGCTCTTTTTAAGGTGATCCTATCAGCCCAAAAAGTTCTCTTCAACTTGATATTCCAATTCCTTTGATTCTACTTCATTATTCTCTTTATGATCTTAATTATATTCTTATTGGTGGACTTAGATAGTACCTTCCCTTGTGGATAATAGTTGGAGGAAGTACTAAGATAGATTCCATGTTTAAAATGCCATTCACTTGTCTTCATCAAAAGGAAAGTCAATGCATTGTCTAAGATTATTGTTGAAAGATCTCCAAACCTTGTCACTATGCCTTCGTATAAGTCTAGAACTGAAATTTCATTTTCTTTGTTGATAAAAATATGCTCCACCCACATTGTAAAGTAATTTGTAATAGTCAACACCCACAAATGGCCATCACTATAAGGTGGGTTGATTAGGCCTATGAAATCCAAATCCCAATGCATAAAGGTTTGATCAACCTAAATTGGATGAAGAGGAAAGGTATAAGTATTTTGTTTACCATCAAAGAGAGACACTTCTTTACCCAAGCATGGGTGTCTTTAAACAAACTAGGCCAAAAGTATCCAACCCTCATAATTCTAGAAGCTATGATTCTTGGACCAAAGTTACCACTAGTTGGTCCATCATGAAACTCAAGAAATATTTTATCAATATAATATGATTCAACACACCTTTAAATCACACCTAAAAATTCCTTCCTAAACAACACTACATCAAAAAGTACATAAGGAATGGATTCTAATATATATTACATTCTTCTAGCTCTATCTAGGTCTTATCGACACTCATCGATTTGAAAAAAATGGATCATATATTATGTATAACTCCTCATTAATTATTATGTATCTATCATAGGTTCATAATGAAGTTCAAAAATAACCTATTTTTATTCCTTCAAATCTGATGCAAAGTTCTCACATAACCCCTTCCCTTTCCCTTGCTTGGTTGTCTTGATTTTTACATCATACTCCATAATTTTTGTGATCCAACCAATGCTTTTTTCATTCAATTCTATCCTCAAAAGGAAATATTTGAAACTAGGATGAGGTACCAATATGGGAATATTTTTGTTAGATAACATATGCCTAAACTTCTTTAGACTTATAACCACTAAAAGTACTTGCTTCTCAACATAGTTGTATCTTTCTGCATAGCCCTCCAAACCTTGACTAAAGAAGGAAATAGGTTACTCCAAGTTTTATTAATTTGATTGAGTAAGCATGATATATATATTACCTCCTCACTTTCAAAGGCATAAAATTTTAAATCCTTTGAGAAATTAGGACTTGTAAGAGTTAGATCTTGGGTAATGGCTTGTTTAATCTCTTCAAAAATTTCTTTCTTTATTCTAGTCTAGGTGAACACTTCATCCTTCCTTAGCATAGAGGTTATAGGATTGACTAAATAAGAAAAATCATAGATTGAAATCCTTGTGAAATTAATTTTCCCAAAGAAAATTTTAAAACATTTCTTATGTTTGGGCAAATCCAATGCCAAGATGCACTCACCCTTTTAGGATCTATGGATAGGTGTTGTTTGGAGATAATGTGTCCTAAAATTTTGACTTCATGGATAGAAAAAACAAACTTATTTGGGTTAATATATATTTTAAAATCTCTACATCTCTCTAAAATCTACCTAAGGTGATTCAAGTGATCATTTTCATCCTTAGAAAAAAATGTGACATCATTAAGATACATCAACACAATGTCATTTATTAGTCCTTGAAAAGCCATATCCATTGCACATTGAAATATATTTTCACCATTAGACAATAAAAAATTCATTTTCATATAATCATATGTATCCCATTTATTATTAAATTCAATCTTATATTGATCACTTTCCTTCAACAAAATCTAAATGTACCCAGAATGCCCATCAAGGAGATAAAACCTTTCACTACCTACCACAACTTGAAATATTTGCTCCATGGAAGGGAAAGGATAATGGTAATTAAAATAAACTCTATTAAAGTACATAAAATCAACACATAACCTATTTTATCCATTCTAGTTCATAAAATGGACTATGTTCACCAACCAAGATGAGTGCTTAATAGGGAAAATGATTTTGGACTCAATCAGCTTAATGAGTTCCTTCTTCACGAGAGGTTCAATCTTAAGATTGATTGGAATTTGTATTTTCTTGATAGTATTAGTATTATCATCTATCTCTATGGTATGTTGAGATAATTTTGGATCAAATCCCTTTAAATCACTATATTCTTATGCAAAGACATCAGAAAACTCCTTGCATAACTCAATGAAAGCATGTTTCTCTTCACTAGTACATACCTTCCCAAGTGCAAGCAACTTATCCTTGAAGATATGTAATTTTTAATAGATTTATTCCTTAGTAGACATGATTACCTATTATTTCATCAAATGGTCACCATCATTGAAGATACTCTCAAGTGTGACAAGGCCTTTAGGGAGCTTGTTTGACTTCAATTGTACAATCTGCCCTCTATATTGAGGCTATAGATTGGAATGATTATTGGAAGAAAAATTAGCTTCCTCTTATATAAAACGTGTTATTTTTGGGTCACTATCAAAAAAATTCCAATTAGTGACATTATCCAGTATGGTCATAATTACCATAATTGGCATTTACCACTTTATTAATGTAAGGATCTAAGTGATTGTGATGGATAGGCTCTAATTCAATCTTCACCTTAGTACCATACTTTGTCCTAAAAACCTTATAAGACCAATTGGCTACCAATTAGCCACCTATTTTAGCTATAAACTCTCTTGACAAATAGAGATAAAATTATGGAGGTAAATCTACCACAACCACATCATGAGGAATGGAAAAATTAGGACAATCATGTAAGATAAAGTTTAAATCCTTGACTACTCCCAATGTCTTTATTGGTGATTCATCTAATTGTAAAAATCTTTTAGCCATTGGCTCATACTTGAGGCCTACTTTATCCACTATACACTTAGGCATAACTAAATTAATATCCCCACTACCTAAAATTAAATTGTGAACTAAGCAATCAGTATAGGTAAAAATGAGGATTATTATTAGTCTTATTTAATTTTCCATTAATGGGCTGAGTCCCATTCACTAAGATAATGTTTTCATTCCTAGCTGATCTAACTTAATTACCAAGTCCTTGTAGTTATTTTTGAAACATGTCCTTTTATCCAAGAATTTTTAAAGAATTCCATATTTAAATATTAATATGTAACTTCTTCATTTGGTCGATAACATTGATACAAGGATTACTCACCTTGGAAGGTTCTTTGGAAGCACTAGTACCTTATAGTGTAGCTTATGGAGGTGGATGTGTAGAAGTAGGATTTACATTATAAAAACTTTGATTTTATTTCAAATTAGGGGATTAGTTATACCCACCCACCATTGGAGATAAAATAGGAGTCAAAATATTTCCTTTATTATCCCCTTGAATCTAATCAACATCCCTCTACTTAGACTAGTGTTAGAGGACACACTATAATTCACATTGATTGAATTACCCAAATGATCTCTCCCTCCAAAAGATTTATGAGAGTGGAATAAAATTGTGTTTTTCCACTCTCCATTTCAATTTTAATTCTATTTTTCATTTTCATCTCAAAAGTGGAAACTTGAGATGCTTGATGTCCTAGCATTGTCATGTCTTGACTAGGCATTTCTTTGGCATATGCAACTTTGCCTTGATTTTGGTCATAGGAGGGACAACATGGTTATTATTGAAAAAATTGTTTTTAGTGGGAACAAGAGCTTTATAATAAGATGCATAATTAGGATTATAACTTTTTAAGGTCTAACTTGAGTGATTTGACTTGTCCTTGAGCCTTACCTTGAAAAGAAGGTTTATTTCCTTATCTAAACTGATGATAGGGCTAATAAGGTCTATAAATTTGATATTGTTGAGTTTTGAGGGAAAAAAATTCATTAATGAAACTTTGGAGAAAAATTTTGACTTCATGAATCTCATTTGTGAGGGTAATGGTAGACCTTTCTTGACTAGGCAAAGCAGCCAAGGTAGGTAATGTAACTTGACTAGGAGGCTGAAAATTAGGGAATAATGGAATTGGTGGCCTAGGATCAATCTTACCTACTTGAATAAGAAAATTTTTATAATTGATGGATATCTCATAGGTAGCAAGAAATTCATTCTCACACATGGATTGGATCATCATGGCTACATCACTATTCAATGTTTTTAGATAGTATAAGAAGGCATAATTTGGAGTAGGTCTCACATGGGATAGAATCTTATCCCATGTATTTTGAAGTGTACTATTAAAATTTTGTATAAAATATTATGGTGTCCTCTTCATAGAGTTTAATTGCTTAGCTAGTGATATATGGTCACTTTTCTCTCCAAACCTCTTAGTCAATAGATCTCCTAGTTCATCCCATGAACCAACAGAAGTTTTAGGTAGAGTCTCATACCAATTTAAAGCTTTTCCTTTGAAAGAAAATGAAATAACCTAATAGACAAATTTTATTAAATGATATTATGGATATTTTAGTATTTTTAAATGTTTCTAATGTGTTCAATGGTAGTAATAGGACCTTCCCAACTAAAAGATGAAACCTCTTAAGTGTTACTCCTAAAATTTGGTCATATTGGGCAAGATTCAAAGGAGATGATTCAGTTAAGGATATAAAAGGTTGGTTCCTATCCATCTTGTCATTCAATATATGGCTATTATAGGTTTAACTTAGTAAGAACCTAGACTTATTAAACACCAACTTTCTTGAATAAGGATGAGTATTCACAAATCTAAACCTTTTGATAGAATACAAAGGTAATTGCACAAATTAAAAGGGTATACCTTTATCAATAGACCTATTGGTCCCATTTAGCATGGAAATTATGGATTCATCAGCAACCAAAGCATTGAAACTTTAGTGGAGTCTCTAGGTACTAAATGTAGATGTTCTTGTAGATGCAACTATGTTAAGACCAACACTAATATTGGACAACCTTTTAGGAATTATAGTCCCACTAAGCCTACCAAAAACTATTGTCACTTGGATTTTCACCCCTTGAGGAGAATATTATCTATCCTCATCCTAGATGCACAATGGAAACATCTCTATTGATTTTGATAAAAATTTGTTGAGAGACATCTCTAGAAGGGCTAGTTTCCTTGATTCATTCTTTGAAGTACTTTCTTGCCTATCACTTTAGATGAAAAGGGTTAAGAAAACAAATAATAAAGCTAAAAAAAGTGATGCACCAATATTATACTTCCTCATATGGACTAAAATTATACTAATTAGAGATAAATAAGGCTTCATTCACATAAAAATCATAATTCAACTTTCATAGTCACATCAGTGTTTCAAAAGCTAGGTTTAAGAAGGTATTTTTATACTGAAGAGGGTAATTAATGATTAATTTATGGAATAAAATCATGAACCATTTTTAATACATGTATACACATATAAAAAAACCTCTAAAAAATACCTTTAGTAATTTCTCTTTTGCACACTTAGTGAACAGTCAAGGATAACATGCTAGAAAAATCATCTTCTACTAAACAATACAAACAAGATTGCAATAACACTCAATTATACAACACATAAGTAGGTAACATAACTTTTTTATTTATTAAATAGTAATTCAAGTACAAAATTATCTAGGTTTTCATGATCAACTGGTGGGGGCTACTCAAAAGAGCTAAAAGATTTCATATTTATAGACTTTGAGAGAAGAGCAAGACAAGGGAAGTCAAAAAGTCACTTGGATACTTGTAAATATAATAAAATGAGAGAAGAGAAAGACAAGGTAAGTCCAAAATTAATTTAGATACTTGTAAATATAATGAAATGGGTTATAATTTCATGAAAAAAAAGGTATTGAATGAACCATGCAATGTTAGGAGGACCAAGTTTCCATACAACTCATGAAATTGATGAACAGTGGCATAAACTCTCAGTCTTGGCTCAAAAAACTACCTTCATAATATCAACCTATTTAAAATTACAAAACATAACTATGGATAGGTATGATTATTGGGATAAGAGATAAGGCATTCAATTATGCATCTCCATGTATTAGTTGCATTCTTACTCATCTAGAAACTCCTAGAAGGAAGCCATCACTACCTGTAGTCTAAAAACTCATCCTTTCTATCACCCATCACACTTGGCATAAAAAATCCTTTATTTTTCCTTAAAAATCCATGGTATATATTGAATGACACTTTTAAATACTATATTTTTCCTTATAATTCTTAGGTACACCTTAAAAATTCTCACACTTGGAGTTTTCACCATTCTGCCCACTATGTCATCTTTGATTAGATAAAAGGAAGGTTTTTGTTTGAAAACATAAAATATTTTTTCATGAAATAAATGACCAAATTGAGTTATATAAATTCTAAAAATTTCTCCTAAAATTTATTTCATGTTCAAATTTTTTTTGTAGCCTACAAAACAAAAAACATGGTCAAGAAAACCCTATTTTTAACCCCATATGTATAAGTGCATACAAAAAAAAAGTGTGAAATGGATTATAAGTGAGTCCTATATAACTTAAAATAGGTTCATGAGAAAAATATTCCATTAGGATATCTATCCAAGTCCATTTTTCCCTTTGGGTCCTAGCTAAGGGTTTAGTAAGGTTTTAGGCAGTTTTTGGGTTAAGCTTTGTTTATAAAGTTTTGATGTTGAACCTATCACCAAATGCCAAAAAAATTCTACCAAGGGACTCAGATAACATCTCTAAATTACTCTAGGTCACATATAAAACCTTATAAAATATATGAGCATTTTAAAACACCTCATTGAGCTTGTCCTTACTTTTCTTGCATGTTTATACTCTCTCCTAGCTAGAAATGGCTTTCTTATTAATTCTCTTGCATACTTTAAGTTTAGACATGTCAATATCAACCTTCCTAACCTACCTAAATCATTTGTATATTCCAATAAGATATATAAATTAATATGGACCTTGAATTGGTTCTAGGTCTCCTCAAGGCCTAATAGGTCTAATAGACACCCTATTAGATTTGGTTGTTAGGACTGATATCTCATAGGTAGGTTGGTGTATCATTCATTATCACATCCCATTTAAGCTGAAATATAAGAAAAAATAGTGAGGTATATCCCTTATCCATTATTCAAAGTGAATATTTTGAGATTTATACCAAGTTTTAATGATCATCTATACTAAAGGGTTTTGCTTGATTTCATGTTTTAGGTGTGCAACCAACTCTAAATGCCCAAAAAAGACATCTAAAACAAAAGTTTTCCTATATTTTACTCAAACCCACCTAAGAGTAACCATTCCATGAAAAAATCATGCTTCCAAGCTTATTCAACATGCTTATCATATCCAATTCATGCTTATTAATCTTTGAACTCACCCCAAAACATTCCTTTTCCTTGGATTCCTCATACTTGCCTATTAAGAAAAGAGGTTTCCTAACTCATTGTATGGATTGTTACCCATTTATCCAAGTAGGGAAATATTATTATCACCTTGGTAGTATGTTTGGCTTGTGTAAACACTCTAATACCTATCATGATCCATTCTACATTGATTGTAACCTTTTTCTATTCCTTAGATAAGTCTGCTCCTTTATCTCACCTTCATGTCTTCCTCTTATCTTCATGTCCAAGAATGTAACATGGTGGTCATAAGTGATAATTTATTCAAATAATCTCAAAAATTATGTGTAAATATCTTAAATAAACCCCTATAGGTGACCATGTACGCACTTATACTAGTATTCTCTTTTATAAATCTTAAGACACCATCCTAGCATCAACCTTCTAGGTCACTATTTGTTGATTGAGACATTCTTGTTTTTTGACCTACCTATAGGTGTAAAATATAACATGAGACCTTGATTGTGATGTTTGGTAGAATTTATGACATCATTCAAACCATAATTAAATAATTACCAATTCTATGAAACACCTCAACTCTATCAAACACTTCAACTAGACCTTGATTTCAACTTGGTGAACTATTGACTGAGACACTCTTAGTTTTTATATTGTAGGTGTAATGTGCATCATATAAAGCTTAGGTTTTGATTTTAAAAGTTCCTTGAATCCTCTTTTAAGTCACACCATGTATTTGTACCAATATCATTCCTTGGAAAGCTTCAAAACACCATTGGGGTATTTAACCCAGGGTCACTTTTTCATACCCTATTAGACTGATACACCTTTGCATGTAGGATTTATTAGGATAAATATGAGAATATAATAGTTATTATATACATATTTAAACTCAAAATATACTCTATTAGGTCCATCTGAGATGATCTAAGGTCATACTATACTCTCTTATTATTTATAAACCTATTTGAACTCAAACTCTACTATTTGGGCTCCATCTAAGATGATCTGAGGTCACAAAACACCTATAATTATCTTAGGTCCAATTATATTTTCTATATAAGCTCAAAATATACTCTCTTTGGACTGAGACACCTCTATAATTAAGACTCTCTTGTAGGTGTGTGTTTTTTGTATAGGGGACACCTATAGATAGTCATGGGGGTGCATAAGACCTTGTCTTACCCTTTTTTGATGAATTTCATTTCATTTTACCTCATATCATTAGTAGTAATCCATTAGTCATAACCATTTGATCAATTTTTCTCCCTTAAAGTGTAAAAGGGTCATTTACTCTTACATGTTTGTAGATATTACTTAAGTAAATCAATGTGTTTTAGAGCATGTTTGAGGTCTCAAAAGACATGCCTTCCCTCACTTTCTGACATTCATACTTGGCATGTGTATATTATATGTTATGGGATATAAGATACACCTAATTATATGTCTTAACACCCTTTATACCTCTATGTTTTAGGATACTCACAAAAGCTCTTTGGTTTCTATTTTGTTATTTTAGGAAAAACCTCCCAAAACATAGTCTCTTGTCTTCAACATGGTTCCACACTCCTTGAATATTAGACACCATTAATTAAATATAAAATATTACTCATCATATCAATATCCTCAAGAATTATCTATTTATGTCCATTTATTCATGTAGGCTTTTGGTACCCTGCTCAGCCACTTGCAGATGGATGTTTTGATACACCACAGTGAGCTAAAAACTAAACAACATGAAAATCCCCATGAAATTGAAATTTTTATTATTCCATTAAGCATTAAAATTCACCTATATCAATTATAATAGGTTGGAAAACATCTTTGACCCTTCCATACCTTAGTATGATGTTAACAAGGCCCTTTGGTGGATGTTTGGTTGTTTTATGTAAGCAATAAATTGAATTGGGTAAGAAAATGTTAGGAAATAGCTTTAAAATCTCTCAAATGCATTTTTAAACCTTCAAGTAAGTGGTTTCCATCAATGAAACCCTAAAACTATATTTAATACACCATTTTTAACATAAAAATCACTTCCATATATGTGGAATGGAGTAATCAAGAACATCAAATGAATATTTGAGCATGGTGAATATGCTTGGGACCACATTTTCACTTTTTATAAACATATAAATGGGATATCTTCAACTCCTAGATATATGAGACTCTTAAAGGAGAAAAACACTCAATAAATAAGAAGCACTTCAACTGAAACTACACATGGTGACACCCTCTTGAATCACTGACTAACTTTCCTATCCAAACATTATGAAATATTAAATTAATAATTGATACCATATTATAAGGAATTAAACATCCTCTATAGACAACATCACCAATTTTTTCATATAGATTTGACCAAAATAGATCAAAACCTATAGGGTACATGAAACAATGACCATAAAAGTATATTCAACTTCATGAGGATGGTTCATGAAGCATAGACCACCAATATTCAAAATATTTATATGTAAATTAACTTCTCCAAGTTTAATATAACCTTATAATTTTTTTACTTGAAACATCTCCAGTTGTCCATACTGAGCAAAACATTGAAAGTCACTTCTAGGTGTCTAAGAAACCAAGAAAAGTGAAAAATGGTTTTGGACTCCAAATGGTATTTATAGAGAAAAAAACAATGGGATGAGTTTTAATATGATTAAGGGACCCTCCATGATCTTCTCCCATGTGGCACACTTCCCCATGAGCTGTACAAGTGCCATTTTCTTCCTTTTTTAGTTAGTTTATATAATTTCAATTAGACAACCTACAATATTATAATGTAACTAACATCTATGATAGTTATACTAAAATATTGGATGTTTTAAATGAAAATAAGACACCTATGCACCTTAAAAACCATAAAACTTGCATTTATGACCCTTAAAATCACATTTAATTAGCCCAAAAGACAAATTGACTAATATGACTATGACTAAGGATAAAATGACCCTAAATGACATCAAACAATATGTAATACACACCATGACAATATATTATTCCTCTTAAAAGCATTTAAAACCAACTTTTTACCTAGAGGTGCCCTAATTTGACCTAAAACTCAAATTTGGTCAATAAATTAGTGACTCATAGGGGTAGTATATCAGCTATACTAAGGACAAGTAGCCTTATTATATCAAGGGCCAAGTGAGTCAATTAATTATTTAATAAAACAAGAAAAGACTTTCATAAAACTCATAAAAAATAAATACACCACACCAAACAAACACAAGACAAAATGAGACACAAAACAAACTCACACATGTGCATAATCACTTAGGGAACACAAGGAAAATAACAAAATACATAGAAGGAGAGAGGAAAACCTTAGTAAAAATGTTTTATATATATCCCATTGACTGGGATATGAATCTCCTCTCCATTTAACTTTGAGAGTTAGAAAACATTATGTTGCTTGCATTGGGTGATAACATAAGGGCCACTCCACAAAGCATCACACTTTGTGTGTTTTCTAGGCTTATCCATATCTTCATCCAAATATAAAATAATGTCTCCCTCTTTAAAACTCCTTAGTATGGATTTATTTTCAAATTATCTCTTTTTTGATCTTGGTGAGCTCTCATAGTTTCCATAGCTTGATCTCTTGTCTCCTCAAGCTCCATCAACTCACACAACCTAACTTCCATGGTTTCATTTTCCATCAATTCTAGCTGATAAGTAAGATCCAAGGCTGGTATCTCAAGCAAATTAGTTATTCTATATTTTCTCCCAAAAATACGTGTATGGTGAGTTTCCAATGGTTCTTTTTGGGGTGATCCTATCAGCCCAAAGAGCTATCTTCAACTTGGAATGCCAAGACCTTTAGTTCTCCTCCATTGTTCTCTTTATGATCTTGATTAAATTCTTATTTGTAGAATCAACTATTCCATTTCCTTGTGGATAATAGTTGGATGAAGTACTAAGATAGATGCCATCTTTCAAAGCACATTCACTTGTCTTCATCTCAAGGAAAGCTAATGTATTGTCTGAAATTATTATTGAAGGAGATCCAAACCTTGTTATTATACCTTTATAAAAGTCTATAACTAAACTTTCATTTTCTTCCTTGAGAGATATAACCTCCACCCACCTTATAAATTAATTTGTATTAGTCAACACCCACTTATGGCCACCACTAGAAGGTGGGTTTATTAGGCCTATTAAATCCAAAATATATTGCATAAAGTGTTGAAAAAACTAAATTTGATGAAGAGGCAAGGAAAAAACCTTTTATTTACCATCAAATAGAGAAAATTTTTTACACTTCATTAACTAATCATGGGTGTCTTTAAACAAACTAGGCCAAAAGTATCTAGCCCTCATAATCCTAGTAGTTGTAGTTCTTGGAGTAAAGTGACCACCAGCTTGTCCATCATGAAACTCAAGAAATATTTTCTCAATATGATCTAATTCAACACACCTCAATAACACACTTGATAATTCCTTCCTAAACAACACTCCATCAAAAAGTACATAAGGAATGTATTTCAATCTAAAGTACCTTCTTTTAGCTTTATTTAGGCCTTGTAAACACTCACCAATTTGAAGAAAATAGATCATATCTTGTATATAACTCCTCATTGATGAAGATGTAGCTATTATAGGGTCATTATTAAGTTTCAAAAAAACCTCCTTTTTTTCCTTCAAATATAAATCAAGGTGCTCACATAACCCCTTCCCTTTCACTAGCTTGGTTGTCTTGATTTCTACATCATACTCCATCACTTTTGTGATCCAACTAGCCCTTTTTTCATTCAAGTCTCTACTCAAAATTAAATACTTGACACTAGGATAAGGTACCAATATGTTAATATTATTTTTAGATAACATATTCCTAAAATTCTTTAGACTTATAACAATTGAAAGTACTTGCTTCTCAACATAGGTGTATCTTACATCATAGCCCTCCAAACCTTGACTAATGAAGGCAATAGGCTACTCCAAGTTTTATTCATTTTATTAAATAATAATGGAAAAATATTACCTCATCATTTCCAAATTTATAAAAATTTAAATCCTTTTATAAATTATGACTTGCAAGAGTTGGAGCTTGGGCAATGGCTTAGCTAATCTCTTCAAAACTTTATTTCCTTCTTCTAGTCCAAGTGAACACTTCATCATTCCTTAGCATAGAGGTTAGAGGATTGAATAAATTATTAAAATCAAGGATGAACCTCATTATGAAATTAATTTTCCTAAAGAAAATTTTTAAACCTTTCTTGTGTTTAGGCAAAGCCAATGCCAAGATTACACTCACCCTTTCAGGATCTATAGATGGGCCCTTATTGGAGATAATGTGCCTTAAAAGTTTGATTTCATAGAAAAAAACACACACTTATTTGGGTTAATATATATTAAAAACTCTCTACATATCTCAAAAATATACCTAAGGTGATTCAAGTGATCCTTTGCATCCTTACAAAAAATTGTGACACCATCAAGAAACACCAACACAATGTCATTTATTAGTCCTTTGAAAATCCATATCCATTGCACATTGAAATGTAGCTTTAGTATTATATAAGTGAAAAATAATTTTCCTATAATGATATGTACCAAATTTAATATCAATTTTTTATTATATTGATCACTTTCCTTTACCAAAATTTGATTGTACCCAGAATACCCATCAAAGAGAACAAACCTTTCACTACCTACTAAAAATTGAAAAATTTGCTCCATGAAAGGGAGAGGATAATAGTCCTTCAAGGAAAATATATTCAAGTCCCTAAAATAAACACATAACCTGATTTCCCCATTATTCTTCATAATAGGGACTAAGTTTTCCAATGAAGATGAATGCTTAATAGGGAAAATGATTTCAGACTCAATCAACTTAGTGAGTTCCTTCTTCATGAGAGGCTCAATCTTAAGGTTGAATGGCATTTGTATTTTCTTGATAGGCTTAGCATTATGATATATCTCTATGGTATGTTGAGCTAAGTTTGGATCAAAGCCCTTTTAATCACTATATTCCCATGTAAAGACATCAGAAAAATCCTTGCCTAACTCAATGGAAGCATGTTTCTCTTCACTAGTACATACCTTCCCAAGTGCAAGTAACTTATCCTTCAATATTTGTAATTTTTCATAGCTCTCTTGCTTAATAGACATGCTTACCTTTTCTTTCTTTAACTAGTCATCATCATTGAAGATACTCTCAAGTGTGATAAGGCCTTTAGGGATCTTATTTGACCTCAATTGTGCAATCTACCCTCTATATTGCAGCTATAGTTTGGATTGATTCTTAGAAGAAAACTCAACTTTATCTTGTAGAAAAAGTTCTATTGTTTTGTCACTATCAAACATTTCCAATTAGTGACATTATCTGGTATGGAGGACTTTAAAATCACCTTAAGATGTGGTTAGTTCCTATCCCCTTTGGAATATAAAATTGAGCTTCAATTGCTTATAAATATTAACATATTTGTTGTCCTCTCTTAAGATAGATGTGATATTGAAGGCTTGAAAATATTCCACAAGATCCTACACTCTATTCTTATATTACTTAAGCAAAGATTTCTTAGTCACATTTTGGCCTCTTACTTCATTCACAATCAACTCGCTATCACCATACACTTGTAACTATTTCACATCCCTTTTGCTAGCCCACTCAAGTCCATGAATGAGGGCCTCATATTATATCACATTATAAGTACAAGATAGTTGAAATCTGAAAGTGGAATAGTAACTTTCCTTAGAAGGAGAAACCAATATTGCTCCATCACCTACCCTAATCTTGCTTCTTGATCCATAAAATAATAGCTACCATAAACCATCCATGTCTTCACTTGGATTAATCAAATTTGGCATGAAATATTCCTCCTCATGAATGGAATACACTCCAAGTCCAACTTCCTCTATGAATTTTTAAGGATCATGGTCATAATGTTCATCTCCCCATTCATCTAAGTACAAATAGGAAACTCCTTCAAGATAAGATGTTGGAGATTGATCTATGTGAACGTCCTCCTCATCAATAATGGCATAATTGACATTTTCCAATTTAGGCATGTAAGGATCTAAGTGATTGTGATAGATAGGATATAATTAAATCTTCAGTTAGTACCATACTTTATCCTAAAAAAATGTATAGGACCAATTGGCTACCAAGTATCCACCTATCTTAGCTGTAAACTCTCTTGACAAACAAAGAGAAAAGTATAGAGGTAAATATTCCAAAACCACATCATGAATAATAGAGAAAGTATGAAAATAATGTAAAATAAATTTCAAATCCTTGACTACTCCCAAGGTATTTTTTGGTGATCCATCCAATTGTAAAACTCCTTTAGTCATTGGCTCATACTCAAGGCCTAGTTTATTTGCTATAAACATGGGAATAATTGAAGTACTAGCCCCACTATCTATGATGAAATATTGAACTAATAAATCACCAATGATTAAGGATAGGTAAAAAGGAGTAGTTTTATCATTCTTATTTACTTTTCCATCAATGGGTTGAGTCTCACTCACCAAGACAATGTTCTCATTCCTAGTTGATTCAACTTGCTTATCAAGTCCTTGCAATTATTTTTGAAGCATGTACATTTGTCTAGGTGTTATTAATTAATACCATATTTAAATATCAATATGTAACTTCTTCATCTGGTTGATAATATTTATAGAAGGATTGCTCACCTTGGAAGGTTCTTTGGAAGCACTAGTACCTTGTAGTTATTGACCAAATTTAACTTTTTAGTCAAATTAGGGCACCTATAGATTAAAAAATGATTTTATAGGTCTATATTGGTGTAATATGAATGTAATGGAGTTTATTTTATTTTAATTTATGTCAATTAATATTATATTTGCCTTGGTCAATTAGTTTTTATGTTCATTTATCATTTTGGGTCTTTTTAGGGGTCAAAAAGGGTGTATTTGATGAGGTATATAGGTTTATTGGGAAATGAGAAGGTGTAAATACATTATTCCATGCCACATGTGTCCTTATAATTCTTAATTAACTGAAACAACTAAAATAAGGTAGGTTATGAAGAAGAAAACGTAGTTTCTAGTGAAAAGAGAATAAAATGGCAGTTGTACGACCTCCTTGAGAAGTGTGAAACTTGGAAAATGTTGATATGTGAATACATCTTCCAAATAATCATATCCATGATATAATTGAACTATAGGTTTCATTTCTTGGTCAAAACCATTCATCTCTCTTCTCACCCTTCTTGGCAAGCAAACATGACTGGTAGGTTTTTGCTTGTTACAGATAGCTCAAGAGGTTTTAGGAAAAATGATCTTGGGGACATATTATAAACTCACTAAAATTAATTTTTATGTTTTTTTGAAGAGTAATGGTGCCCTGATCTCTATGAATCATTGCTAACAAGTTGATTATGCAAATCTGCCTACTGCTCTATGCACCTTATGGGTTTTGCCTTGGTTTGGAGGATTCCATACAATCCACTTGTTGATATTGATTATAGATGATGTTGAATATGTACCCTCATACTTCACATTATTTTTTTCATTTCCTAAGGTGTTTTTATGAGATAATAAACTTATTTTTTTAGACTAGCTTCTTTTGAGAATGACATGCATCTTGAACAATTTTTAGAGTTCCATGCTTTGTTAGCAGTTAAAAGAGGTTATTTTAGTATTATTTGCATGTTTTAAAGGTCTTCATATTTCTTCTCACCTTTAAACCTTAATATAAAAATCATCTCCATGTTTTTCCATCATATATCATACATATAATAAATCTACCATATGACTATCATACTAGTTAGTTAAGTACTTTCAAAGGGTTTAATATTGAAAATGAGGTTTGAATACTTGTCTTAGGCCTTGAAACAACTTGTTTTTCTAATTTATAATCATTTAAGATAACCAAAACATAATTTAACTCATAAAACATGCACATACCCATTGTTTTCATTTTACTATCAGGTCTACAACATTACAAGTGCACCTACAGGTGTCATTTATGACTAAGCACATGGGAATAAGGTTTAGAACTAGTTTTAGGTATTTAAATTTGAGAATAATTAATTTTATAACCTTATTAATACATAGAATAGATCACAAGCACCCATGTTAATAACACTATCCAAGGTTAAGATTCCTTGTCTACATGTTCAAATCGTCACCTATAGGTGACACAAATAGGAGACTGAAGCATAGAATGGGGTTTTAGAGAATGAAATAAAACTCTTCTTGGAATATTAATGTGTCAAGAAGACCATAACATACATTTTTTAAATTATAATTAGATGACAAGAGGAAATTTTTAGCCTCAAAGATGAAATGAATATATTTAGGTCCTTGATCCTTAAAATGGCCAAATAGAGGTTAGAGGGTTTCTTATGAATATCTTAAAGCATGATTTAAAGGTTTTTAAAGATACACACACACACACACACACACACACACACACACACACACACACACACACACACACACACATATATATATATGTATATATATACATATATACATATATATATATATATATATATATACATATATATATATACATATACATACATACATATATATATATATATATATATATATATATATATATATATATATATATATATATATATATAAAATTTAAGTCTATTTCATCTATTATGGATATGCCTTGTGCCAAGGGTGGAGTTTATAAGGTAAAGGGAAGGTGGAAGTTGAAGGCCTTAAAATTGATCTAAAAAACACTGAAATATCCCATTAACATCTATAAGTTTGGTAGTTTGAATGGTATTTTCAATCAAAGGAGTAAAAATTAGAATATTATCATAGATATAAGGTTTAATTTTTTTTATTATATTAAAATAGTATGAATATCACCATCATGATCTTGAAATGTAGCATTTCAATCCTCATAGACACCTATAGGTGTCCTCTTTACAAAAACATCCACCTACAACAAGCTCTAACTTCTATAGCATCATTCATGTCAAGTATTTTTTATGTAATGGATGTATAAATTGGTAAATTTAAGATTTCTAAAATACTTCAAAGGATCCTAATGGTAGTGTGAAGTCCCCTCTAAAGTAAAGTGCATCCACAAGACCCCACATAGTCAACTATAGTTGACTATGAGGGGTAGAGGACAAGATTAGAGTTTTGATGAGGTTTTGGAATGAAGATGGAACAAATTTATTTAATAAGGTATAATATGGATCAAAAATAATTAAATTTAGGTTTTAAATCATCTTTCCAAACCTAAACCAATCACCAACACCTACAGGCAGGGTGCTAGAGAGGAAGTCACAGTCTACACCAAACAATGAGCAGAGAAGCAATGTTTTGATGTCTAAATAGAATTAATATAATAAAAATTAATCAAATATCCTAAAAATGTATCTTGGAAGGTACAAATATACCTTTTAACCTCATTATTAATGCTTATAACAAGTTGGAACAACATATAAGTGCCCCTATTTTGCAAAACATAGTCAATCATGCAAAACATATTATTAAGAATTCATGCATGAAAGAGGTATGTAAGGAGGTTAGAGTGTTTTTTAAAAATAAAATAACATTATTAATGAATAGAATTATCTCATAAATATAATATGTGTATATCCATTAGAGGAAGTAATCCTAATCACATAAACTCAGTCCATGTTATTGAAACCCTGACAATTTGTCTTATAATAAGTTTGTTTTGGTTTTTAAAGGATTTGAATGGTCAGATCATGTAACCAAGAGATTAAATTTTGTTTATGGAATACATGATAATTTATAAATCCCACAGAAGTGTTTTTTTTTAGATAGATAGGGGAAGTACCTCATGTTTTGTCTCAGACAGGGGGTACTTCCCCTCATACATAAACTTGTAGGTTTGGAGAAAGTGTTGAAAGATGAGACTAGGAGATGTTTGGACATGAAATGAAGGTTTTTAAATTTAAATAAAACCTATATAATATAAAATAAATAACATAATAAATAAACTAAACATGGTACCCTACACTCCTAGAGTTACAGTCAAGCATATTGAGTCATGGTTATGCCTAAAGGCCAAACAAGAGATCACTTTAAATTTTAGCATGAGAGGAGATTTATAGTAAATTAAAACATTTATATTATATATTTTTTATTTTTTTTATATTTTTTAAATTTTTTAAGACATAAAAATTCATTTTAGGCTTGAAGATGTAGACAAGCCTACTAGCCATAGCTAGGCTTATAAGGCAAATGGGAGTCCAACATCATTTGTAGACTTTGGTGAGATATATAACATATTAGTCCATGTTTATGATGAAATTTAATACATGTTAAATCCATTACCTCTTATTAAAAACCATATAAGATCCATTTTTAGCCTAGAAACCCACTCAAGCATGCAGGAAAGGAGAAAAAGAGCTCAATAAGTCAAGTTTCCATGCTCATATATTTCATGATGCTTTGCATGGGTGCCAAATAAGTTATGGGAGGTTATAAATAATATTTAAGGCCATATTTGTGTAATTTTTTTGTAGTTTTTATGTCTAGTTTTTATAAACAATCCTTAAGAGGTCAAATAGGCTTAAAACCCTACTAAACCCTCAACCAGGACCAGTTTAGAGAAATAGAGTTGGTGATGAAATCTAATGGCATATTTTTCTCATGAAACCTATTGTAAATTATATATAATTTTCTCATGAATCCTATTTTAAATTATATATGACTCACAAAATATCCATCACATGATTTTGATATGTACAGACTTGTATAGATGGGGGTAGAAATAGGGGGTTCTCACTATTTTGCATGTTTTTTATGTTGTATGAGGTTAAAAGAGATGTAATTCATATGGGAGGGAAGATTGAGAATTAATATAACTCCCCATGTAAATTTAATTCCTTGAAAATATTATTAAACGTCTCAACTAGGTGTTTCAACTCAGCCAGTCAAAATTGGCCTATTGCACAAGCTAGTGAAGAAGATGGAAAACTTCATGCGAGTTGAATTTAAGGTATTCCTGATGCTTCCAAGGAAATTTACGTAATTTAAAATTTTCATTAAATCCCTCCCATTTATTTTCATGTAAAAATGAATCCAAATTTAATGTAAAGTGTGCAAGGTGTAGGAAATATGAGTTTTATGGATAATAGATGATAATTGCTCACTTCCAGAGGAATTTAGAGGACCAAGACCACAATAAATGAATGGAGAGGCATGTATGATAGTATCCCATTACATTAAAATAATTTTAAATTTTCCTAATCTGTTATGAGATTTTAAAATATGTCCAAATCATGAAGGTAATTTTATTTGCCAAAATGAGGAGTTTCTTGCCACTTTTCACGAAGTTTATGACTTGGATTGACACTTGTAGCTCCTAAAATTTCATTTTTTTCCCATACCCTCTCCACATGAAAAATTAACTCCTTTTATCATCTTTACAAGTGTATTTTTGACCCTTGAACTTCTCTGTTATTCTCTCTCTCACAAGTTATATAAGAACTAGCCATTTTAGCATTATATTAGATGTTCCACTTAAGTATGGCAAAGCCCTACTCATTTGTATACCTGTTGATCAATAATAATATTATTTTTTAAATCTTCCATGACTATTCATAAGTGTTTTCTACTTGGATGATGAATCTCATTTACTAAAGACTATGGATTCTTAAAATGTGGTCTCATTCTTTCACCTTATTGGTAGTTGGAAAACTTCTTCTTATAGGGCATGTGAAGTGTTTTAGGAGATGTCAAAGGTTAATTTATTAGTATTTTCATCAATTCCATTAAATTTTTCTTGTCTAGTCATCCTATCTTTGGACATTTATTCATAACCCCACAATGTAACATTGATGTGAGAAGATAAAGATTTGAGAAGTGTATGTTTAGTTTGTCCTTTGATTTCAAGTGTAATATGCATATGGTTGGATGTCATCAGTTAGTTTGGTGTATCACATCCCCTAGGTTAGTTTGATTTAATTTATCTCTTTCCCTTTTCACCCCCAAAATTTTAGTAGTATTGGCAATCCAAAGTGGTATATCAAGGGAGCTATCCCTATCTAGAGATTCACCTCATTCCTTAGGCTACCCAAAAGTGTAGAGGTGATTCCATTGTGCCACTTGGATGAGGAAAGATTTTCATCTATTCAAAGGGTTAATTACAATTGAAAATATATTTTGGCATACTTTATGGGACACTTGTTCCAAGTAGTTGGGAGATTTTTGGTGTTGTCTCTTAACAAGCAAACCTTTGGAGGAATCTATCAAAGAATCAATGATGACTCCAAAGTTGTATCAACTAGCCAAGTAGCATAGGTTATGATTTGAACATTATTATTATATTTTATCTTTGTATCATTACTTTTATTGAAGTTTCATGGCTAACTTTGGTTTTGATTTTTGTTCTCTACAAGTTGGTGAAACCTTACAAGATTGTGCCATTCTCCATCAATATGAATACGTTATTAATGAGACTTGGTGTAATTATGATAAGCCTTATCATGAAATGTATCAATCCTATTATTAACCTTGATATGAATCACATTTTATCCCTCAACAGTCCTATGATCCATGGTAGTTCTATAGTCCCTCATTTTCTTCTCCATACGGACACCATGTTATTAGACAACCCTATGAGAATATCTACCAAGGAACCTATCAAGAGAATATAAAACCAAAAAAATTCATGGATTGTAAACAAAATTACCATTGGAAAGATGTATCCCCTACTCATGTAGATTTTACTCTTCGTAATCAGCCCAAGAATTCACTTCCATATGAGCTCACTAGTGCTTTCCTCTTTTCCAAACCCATTCATAAGACTTTTATTTCATCCCACACTCCATATTAAAACCCTTCATCTTAGACTATATATAATACTCCAACTCCTTCACCTCAAATCTATGAGGCTATCCATCAACCTTTCACATCATTCCTTCTCAAAGAGGAACCTATCTTGAGAGAAGAAAGTAAAGAAGAACAACTCCAATCCATGGCTGACCAAGAGGCTCTTATGAGTGATTATGAGGAATAAATCACAATATTAACTTCCCTTGGTAAACAAAATGACAATCCACTAGCTAATGTATCTATATTTGAATAATTGTGTGTCCATGAAGAATCCCCTACACTTCATCCTCAAGCTGATTTTGAGTTTTATGTGCCACCTTCACTAACTATCTCATCTTATCCTCACATTATCACTCTTTGACTTGATGGACCTATGGTTTGGGAACCAAAGTAGGATCAATTTGTTGATAAATAAAGATAACTCTTTCTTGAAGAAAACCTACCTCTTTGGCAGCCTCATTGGGCTAGATCACATGATTTCAAGATGCCTAGTCTTGGCATCACCATGAAGGAGAAGGAGATGAAAAACCTTGCAGCCCTTAAAGAAGACTCTACATCAAATAAAAAAAAATTATATGATCATCATAAGAATTAATTGAAATTTGTTATCAAGGAATGAGAATAATTTCAAGTCATCTCTCAAGAAGTGGCAATCTTAGGAGAATCTCATGAGACCAAGGTACAGGAAGTAGCTATTGAATATGATAATGAGGAAGAAGAATTATGGAAAAATTTAAATTCCAATTTAAATTTATTTTATGATTTTTTCAAATATTATCCTTCTCCAAAAGATTTAAAACTTGGTGATGCTAGTATAGAAGAATGTGTCGACAAGGATGATTGACAGCTACAAATTGAGCATCTTCAACATATTAAAGAACTTTGCCAAGTTGAGGGTCAAGCGTATGAAAAGGTGAAGGAAGAGGTTTACATGGAAGAAAATGATAAATATTAGATATATTTTTCAAAGATCCTTGATGAGATAGAAGAGCTTGTAGTTGAAAAGAAGCCCAATCTTGTTGAGAGCACTATAAAAGACAAGAAGGTATGCATTGTTAAATCATCATTTGAGATTGTAATGGAGGATCCACATGACAAGGTTGAATATGTTTGTATTTAATAGGAATAATTTTACATTTCAGACCTATTTTAATATTGTCTAATTAAGAGCATGGTAATTGAAATGCCAAGAAATAGGTCTAATCCACAAAACATCCAATCTAAGGAGAAACATGCTTTTCACCATGTTCCATCTCATAAACAAGGTGATGCTTAAAAATTCCCATTTAATCAAAGAGGTAAATATGATCATTATTATTTTTAAATAATATCTTTTTATTTACTTCTCCTAAGTGCTTTGAGCACATGTGTGTGTGTGTGTCTTGTTGTTTGTTTGCTTTGGTGTGTATCTTTCACTTGTGTGATTGAGGTAGTTTAGTTTTCTTGTCTTGGTCAATGGTCAAAAGTTATTATTATCTATCTTAGATTTAGATGAATCATAATCCCAATATATTGATAGGGCTAGTGGTTTAGTTAGTATAGCAGGCATACTACCCCTATGAGTCACTAATTTATGGACTAAATTTGACCTTTTAGTCAAATTGGGGCAGCTATAGGTAAAAAATTTATTTTATAGGTATATATAAGGTGTAATATTAATGTAATTTGGTTTATTATAGTTTAATTTCTATCAATTAATGTTATATTGGCCTTGGTAAACTATTTTTTATGTTTATTTATCATTTTGGGTCTTTTTAGGGGTCAAAAGGGTGAATTTAATGATTTGTATGGGTTTATTATGAAATTTTAAGGTTTAAATATTTTATTTCATTCCACATATGTCCATATAATTCTTAATTAATTTAAAAAACTAAAATTTGGTAGGTTATGCAAAAGAAAAGGTAGTTTTCTAGTGAAAAGAGAAGAAAATAACACTTATATAACCTCCTTGGGAAGCATGACACTTGGACAAGGTTTAAATGTGACTCTTAATATTTAAAACACTAATATACATGATACAGGTGAATTTTAAGTGTCATTTCTTGCTCAAAATTATTCATCTTTCTTCTCACCCTTCTTGGCAAGCAAAATGACTTGCAAGTTTTTGCTTGGTACGGATAGATCAAGAGGTTTCAAGTAAAATTATCTTGGGGATATATTATATTCTTATTAATATTAATTTTTACATTTTTTTTAATAGTAATGGTGCCTAGAATTTATGAACCATTGCCAATAATTTGACTATGTAAATTTTCTTTCTAATTTGTGCACCTTACAAGTTTTACCTTAGTTTGGAGGATTATATACAATCCACTTGCTTATATTAGTTAAAAATGATGTTTAATATGTACCCTCATACCTCCCATTATTTTTTTCATGTTATAAGGTGTTTTTATGAGCTAATAATCTCAATTTTATAGGCTAGCTTCTTTTGAAAATGATAGACATCTTGCACCATTTTTAGAGTTTCTTGATTTGTAAATAATTAAAAGATGTTGTGTTAGTGTTATTTACATATTTTAAAGGTAATCCTAGTTACTCTCACCTTTAAACCTCATTATCCAAAGAATCTTCATGTTTTTCCATCACATATCATACACATAATCAATTTGTCATATGACTATCATACTAGTCAGTTAAGTGCTTCAAAGGGTTAAATATTGAAAATGAGGTTTGAATGGTATTTAAAATAAAAGGAGAAAAAATTATCATATATATATATATATATATATATATATATATAAGTTTTAAATGGTTTTAATGGTATTCCAATAGTATTAATATCACCATCATGATCTTGAAATGTAGCATTTCAATCCTCATAGACACCTACAGGTGTCCTCTGTACATAAATATCCACCTACAACATGCCCTAACTTCTATAGCATCATTTATGACAACTATATGGAATGGAATGGATGTCATAAATGTAAAATTGAATATTTTTTAAATGTTTCAAATTATCCCAATGGTAGTGTGAATTATTATCCAAAGTAAAGTGCATCCACAAGACCGCACAAAATAAATTGTAGTTGACTGTGAGGCACATAGGACAAAATTGGAGTTTTCATGAGGTATTAGAATGAATATGAAACAAATTTATTTAATTGTGTATAATTTTGTTAAAAATTACTGAAATGGAGGTTTAAGATCACCTTTCCAAACCTAACCAAGCACCAACACCTACAGGGAGAGTTCTAGAGAGTAAGTCACAGTCTACACCAAACAAGGAGTAGAGAAGCAATGTTTTGATATGAAAATAGCATGAACATAAGCCAAATGAATAAAATAAACTAAAAATTATCTTTTAATGTATAATTATACATTATAAAATCATTATTAATACTTATAACAAGCTGGAACAACCTATAAGTGCCTTTATTTTGCAAAACACAATCAGTCATGTAAAACATAGTCTAAAGGATTCATGCATGAAAGAGGCATGTAAGGAGGTTGGAGTGTTTTATAAAACTCAAATAAACTTATTAATTAATAAAATTATCTCATAAAAATATAATAGGTGGATATCCATCATAGGAAGTAGACCTAATCAAGTAAACTCAGTCCATGCCATTGAAAACTTGATAGTCTACCTTATAATAAGTCTATTTTAGTTTTTAAAGGATTTGAAGGGGTTGGTAATGAAATAAAGAGATTTGAATTTTTTTGAGGGAATATATGAGACTTTATGAATCCAAAAAAAGTTTTTTGTGTTAGACATATAGGGGAAATACCCCATGTTTTGTCTCAGAGAGGGGGTACTTCCCATCATACATAAACTTGTAGGTTTGGAGAAAAAGTGTTGAAAGATGAGACTAGGATATTTTTGGAAATGGAAGAAAGGTTTTAAAATTTTAATAAAACTATAGAATCATATAAAACCAATCACATAAGAAATAAACTAAACAGGGTAAGCTACACTCCTAGAGTTGTAGTCAAGCATATTGAGGCATGGTTATGACTAAAGGCCAGACAAGAGATCAATTTCAATTTTAGCATGAAATAAAATGTATAGTAAATTTAAACATGTATATTGAATTTTTGTATCTTTTTGAATGTATTAAATTCATAAAAAAATCATTTTAGGCTTGAAGATGTAAACAAGCCTACTAGGCATGGCTAGGCCTAGAAGGCAAATGGGAGTCCAACTTCACTTGAAAATTTTGGTGATATTTAATACCTATTGGTCCATTCTTGTGATGAAATTAAAGAAATTTTATATCCCTTAAATTTTATTATAAACCATATAAGAGCCATTTTTAGCTCAAAAACCCACTCAACATGTAGGAAAGGAGAAAAGGATCTCGATAAGTCAAGTTTATGTGCTCATATATTTCATGGTAATTTGCATGGGTGCCAAATAAGTTAGGGGAGGTTATAAGGAGTATTTAAATCTATATTTTTGGAATTTTTTTAAGGTTTGATGTCTTTTTTTATAAACAATCCTCAAGAGGTCAAATAAGCAAAACCACCCTACTAAACCCTCATCCAGGACCAATTTGGAGAAATGGATTTGGTGATGTAATATAATGTAAAATTGTTTTAATGAAACATATTATAACTTGTATATGACTCAATCAGGCTCCCTCACATGCTTTTGAGATGTACATACTTGCATGGATGGGGGTAGAAATAGGGGTTTTCTCATTATTTTACATGTTTTTTAGGTGTCGGGAGGTTTCAAGAGATGAAAATCACAAGTGAGGGAATATTAAGACTTAATATAACTCCCCATTTTAATTTAGTTCCTTTAAAATATTCCTATGTGTCTTAACTAGGTGCTTTAACCCAACCAGTCAAAATTGGCCTATTAGACAAGCTAGTGAAGAAGATGAAAAAATTCAAGTGAGATTAATTTAATCTTTCCATAATTATTCCAAGTCAATTGAGGGAATTAAAAATTATAATTCACTCCACCCCATGTATTTTCATGGAAAAATGAATCCAAATTTGAGGCCAAGCTTGCAGGGTATAGGAAAGATGAGTTTTCTAGAAAGAAGATGATGATTGCTCATTTTTAGAGGTTTTTAGAAGACCAAGCCTACAAAAAATTCATGGAAAGGTATGAATTAGATTATCCCATTCCATTAAAATCATTATAAATTATCCTAATTAGTTATGAGATGTTAAAATATGTCCAAATCATGAAGGCAATTTTCTAAGTCAGAATGAGGAGTTTCTTACCACTTTTCATTTATTTTATGACTTTTGTTGAAACTTTTAGCTCTTGAACTTGCATGGTTCATACCATAACATATAAAAATGAATAATTAAATCCTTTTATCATATTTAAAATTGTCCTTATGACCCTTATACTTTTATCTTCTTCCCTTGGATCAGCTTGACAGGTGTCTGTGTGACCCTAAGAATTCTCTCTTCTCTCTCTCATAAGTTCTAAAATAACTAGACATTTTGTAATTTTATTAAATTATACACATGAATATGATGAATCCATACTACTTTTTATAACTTTTTATCAATAAGAACACTATGTTTTACCTCTTCCATAATTGTTCATGAGTGTGTTCTACTTGGATGATGAATCTCATTTATTGAAGACTATGGATTTCTTATATGTGGTATCATTATTTCACCTTATTATTAGTTTAAAAAAATCTTATTTCAATGCATGTGAATTTGTTTAGGATATGTCAAAGGCTAAGTGAGATAGTATTTTCATAAGTTCCATTTAAGGCCTCTTATCTAGTCCTCCTAGCTTTGCACATTCATACATAACCCCACAATGTAACATTGATGTAAGAAGATGAAGAATAGAGAATTTTATGTTTATTTTGTCCTTTTATTTCAAGTTCAATATGAATATGGTTATATTTCATCAATCAATTTTGTGTATCAAATCCCCTGGGTTAGTTTACTTTCAGTTATCTCTCTTCCTTTTCACCCCCCAAAGTTTAGTAGTAGTTGTAATCCAAAGTGGTATATCAAGGGAGATATCCATATATATATATATATATATATACACACACACACACACACACACATATATATATATACATATATATATATATACATATATATATATACATACATGTATATATATATATATATATATACATATATATATATGTATATATATATATATATATATATATATATATATATATATTAACCTCATTCTTCAAGCTACCCATAAGTATAGAGGTGATTCCATTGTGCCACTTGGATAAGGAGAGCTTTGCATCTCCTTAAAGGGTACACATCCAAGGGATAATAGTAGTATATCTTATGAAGGTGTATGGGTAGGAGTAGACCTTACATTATAAAACTTATAATTTTATTGAACCTTAGGGGATTATTTATACCCACCCACCATTGGATATGGCATATGAGTTAAAATATGTCCTTTATTATCCCCTTTAATATTTTTAACAACCTTCTTATACTTAGTGTTAGAGGACACACTAGAATCCACATTTCTTGAATTACCCAAATGATTGATGGCACAAAACTCTCCCTCTAAATTATTTATGAGAGTGTAATTAGATTTTTTTTGTCCACTCTCCATTAAAAATTTCATTTCATTTTGCATTGGCATCTCAAAAGTGGAAACTTGATATGCTTGATTTCTTTGCAGTGTCATGTCTTGACTAGGCATTTCATTGACATATGCAACTTGGTCTTGATTTTGCTCATAGGAGGGATAACATGGTTGTTCTTGAAAAAATTTGGTTTTATTAGGAACAATATATTTATAATAATAAGAAGCATTAGGATTGTAACTTTGGTAAGGTCTAACTTGAGTGATTTAACCTTGTCCTTGAGCATTACCTTGAAAAGGAGGTCTATTTCTTTGTCCAAACTGATTATAGGGCTGATAAGGTGTATAAATTTTATCTTGTTACCTTTTGAGGGAAAATAGTTCATTGGTGACATATTGGAGAAATATTTTGACTTCATGAATCTCATTTTTGTGGTTAATGGTAGACCTTTCTTAATTAGGCAAAGGAGCCAAGGTAGGTAATGCAACTTGATTAAGAGGTTGTAAATTAGGTAATAATGGAATTGATGGCCTAGGAGAAATATTACCTAATTAAACAAGATAATTCTAAGCATTGATGTCTATCTAATATATATCATGTAGTTTATTCCCACCCATAGATTGGATCATCATGGATACAACATTATTCAATGCTTTTAGATAGTATAAGAAGGCATAATTTAGAGGAGGTCTCATAAGGGCTATAATCCTATCCCATGTCTTTTAAAATCTAGTATTAAAATATTACACAAAATCTTATGGTGACTTATTTATAGTGGTCAATTACTTATCTAGTTATAGATGATCACTCTTCTCCCCAAACCTCTTAGTCAATAGATCTCCTAGTTTATCCCATGAACTAATAGAATTTTTGGGTAGAGTCCCATACCAATCTAAAGCTTTTCCTTTGAAAGACAATGTAAATAACCTAATATCCACATTATATTGAATGATATTATGGATATTATAGAATTTTTATATGTTTATAATGTATTCAATGGTAGTAATATGACCTTCCCCATTGAAAGATGGAACACTCTTTAGGGGTGCTCCTAGAATATGGTCATATTAGGCAAGATTCAAAGGAGATGATCTGGTGAAGGATAAAAAAGGTTAGTTCTTAGCCATCTTGGAATGTAGGCTATGGCTATTATAGGTTGAAGTTATTAAGAACATGAACTTATTAAACAACAACTCTCTTGAATAAGGATGAGTATTCACAAACCTAAACCTTTTGATAGAATACAAAGGCAATTTCAAAAACTCAAAGGGTATACCTTTAGAAGTAGACCTAGTGGTCACCTTTAGAATGTCAATTAGGGACTGATCAGCAACCAAAGAGTTGAAAAATTTAGTGTATTTTCTAGGTATTGAATGTAGATGTTCTTGTAGCTACAACTATGTTAAGACCGACACGAATCTTACACAATATTCTAAGACTTAGAGTCTCACTAGGTATGCCAAATTTTTTATCACTTGTATTTACACCCCTTGAGGAGATTCTTATATCTCCACATCCAATTTTCATAATGGAAACATCTCTCTTTCTATGGGTAAATTTTTTTTGAGATGAATGTCTAGAAGGGCTAGTTCCCTTGATGAATTCTTTGAGTTACTTTATTGCCTATCACTTTGGATGAAAAGGGTTAAGAAAAAAACTATGAAATCTAAATAAAATTTTATGCACCAATATTATACTTCCTCCTATGGACTAAACTTATACTACTTAGAGATAAATAAGGCTTCATTCACACAAAACTCACACTTCAAGTTGCATTGTCACATTAGTGTTTCATAAGCTAGGTTTAAGAAGGTATTTTGATACCTAAGAGGGTAATGGATGATTTATTTATGGAATATAGTCATGAACAAATTACAATACACTTTTACACTTATAAAATAACACTAAAAAAGACATATAATAATTGTTCTTCTGCACACTTGGTGAATAATCAAGGATAACATGCTAGAAAAGATCATCTTCTACTAGACAAGACCAACAAGATTTCAATAACACTCAATTATACAACATATAAGAAGGAAAAATCACTTTTTTATTTATTCAAGATTCATTCAATTACAAAACTGGCCAAGGTTTCACCATCAACCAATGGAGGCTATTTAAAAGAGCCAAGAGAGTCCATATTTATAGACTTTGAGAGAAGATCAAGACAAAGGAAGTCCAAAAGTCATTTGGACACTTTTAAATATAATAAAATGGGTCAAAATTGCATGATAAAGAGGTATGTAATGAACCATGCAATGTTAGGAGGACCAAGTGTCCATACAAGTCATGAAACTGATGAAAAGTGGCATAAAATCATAGTTTTGGCTCAAAAAACTACCTACATAATTTGAACCTATTTTAATGTCACACCACTAAGGATAGGTATGATTATTGGGATAATAGTAAAGGCCTTCAAGCATGTATCTCTATTTATTGGTTGCATTTTTACTCATCTAAAAAACTCCTAGAATACAACCATCACTACCTACAATCTAAAAACTCCTCCTTTATATCACCCCTCACAATTTTCCTCTAAAATTCCTTCATTTTTACATGTAAAAAAGTGGGATGGAGTTAATGAAACATGGAAATACTATCCATGTCCTTATACTGCTTAGGTACACCTTAAAAAGGCTCACACTTGGATTTTTCACCTTTGTGCCCACTTTGCTAGTTTTTACTGGCTAAAAGGAAGGCTAATTTTTTAACACTTAAAATATTTTTCCATAAAATAAATTACCATATGGATTTATATCAAGTCTAACAATGTCTCCCAAACTTGATTGTATCTTCAAATTCTTCTTGTAGCCTACCCAACAAAAAAAATAGTAAATAAAACCCTATTTTCACCCCATCCATACAATTCCATATTAAAAAAGTGTTTAATGGATCCTAAGTGAGTAATAGGTTTCATGAGTAAACTATGCCATTAGGATAGCTATCCAACTCCATTTTCTCTATAGGGTCCTATTTGAGGGTTTAATAGGGTTTTAGGCAATTTTTGGTCATAATATTTTTTCATAAAGATTTTTCATTGAACCTATCACTAAATTAGAAAAAAATTCTGATAATTTACCCTAATAAAACCTCCAAATTCCTTTGTTTCCCATGCAAAACCTTATAAAAGATATGAGCATTCGAAAACACCTCAACGAGCTTGTCCTTGCTTTTCCTGAATGCTTGTATTCTCTCTTGGATAGAAATGGATTTATTATAAGTTCCCATGCATAATATAAGTTAAAATTTTTCCATATAAACCTTTCTAAAATACCTTATTCATCTTGATAGTCCACCAAAATCTATTAATGAAGATGGACCCCCAATTGGTTCTAGATCTCCTCAAGGCCTAATAGGTCTAATAGGCACCCTGCTAGATTTGGATGCTATGAATTATATTTCATAGGTATTTTAGTGTATAATTAATTTTAAAATACCATTCTATCTTAAAATACCATTTAATAACTTCCAAATCACCCTTCTTCATCTTCTTATCTCATTCACCAACTAGAAATAGTGGAAACTCGCCTAATTGAACTGTATGCAATGAGAATTTTGGTCATAGATATATATTTTATCTTGGTATAATAATTATAATCATCTATTAAAATTTATTCATCTCAAAAAATGTTTCCATGAGGTTCCCAAATCTCCATATCAAATATTTTGCTCATTTTGCTCTCACTAGCTCATTTTGCCAAAACTTGATTTTCATAGACTAGCTGACCTTTGAGGCAAAAAAATGAAGTATATAAATTACACATAATGGAAATTGAATATTTTTGATTTTTTAAAATTCATTATTATCATATTTACATAAGGTTTTTTTTTTATTCCATGGTTTAGGTGTCTAACCAAATCCAAATGCCCAAAAAAAACCTCTAAGAAGCATGTTTTACTGCATTTTCCTCAAACCCACCTAAGAGTAACCATTCCATGATAAAATCATGCTTCTATGATTCTTAAAAATTATTCTCATATCCAATTCATGATTATTAATATTTTTACTAACCCCAAAACATTCATTTTTCTTGGATTCCTCATACTTACCTATTAAGCAAAGAGGTTTCCTAGCTCATTATACAGATTAATGCCCCTTTGGCCATGTAGGGAAATAATATGATCACCTTGGTAGGATTTTGGGATTTTTTAAATAGTATAATACATATCATGATCCATTATACATTTATAATTAACTTCTTCTATTCCCTAGACAAGTCCACTCCTTTATCTCACCTTCATGTCTTCCTCTCACCTTCATGTCCATGACTGTAACATGTTGGTTTTAAGTTGTTATTTCCTTAATGGAGTTAAAAAATTATGTGAAAATATCATTAAAAAAATCCTATAGGTGAAAATTTATGCACTTTTACTATTATTCTCTTTTTCAAGTCTTAAGACATCGTCATAACATCAAACTTCTAGGTCACTGTCTATTGACTAAGATTTTCTTATTTTTTGACCCACCTATATGTGTAAAATACATCATGAAACCTTGATTATGATGCTTTATAGAATTAATTACATAATTAAAACAATAATTAAATAATTAACAATTCTACTAAATAGCTCAACTCTACCAAATGCTTCAACTAGACCTTGTTTTTAACTTGGTGAACTGTTGACTGAGACACTCTTAGTTTGATGTTGTAGCTATAATGTGAATCATATAGATCTTAGGTTATAATGTGAAAAGTTCCTTGAATCCAATTTAAATTCACTCCATGTGTTTAAACCAATATCCTTCCTTATAAACCTTCAAAACACCATTGGGGTATCTAACCTAGGGTCACTGTCTCATACCCTATTGGACTGATACACCTCTACCTATAAGCTTTATTGGGATCCATTTGAGATGATCATAGTGATTATATACCTATTTTAACTTCCTATAAGTTCACACAACACCTATAAATATATTATTTCCATTTATATGTTTTGTGTAAGATCAAAATGTACTCTCTTTGGACTGAGATGCCTCTGTCCTTAAGGCTCTGTTGTAGGTGTGTGTTCTTTGTATAGGGGACTCTTGTAGATAGTCATGGGGGTGTATAGGACCTTATCTTACCATCTTTTGATTGATTTAATTTCATTTTACCTTATCTCATTAGCTTAAAACCATTACTTATAACCATTTTCTCAATGTTTCTCCCTTAAATTGATAAAAGGTTATTTGCTCCTATAGGCTTATAAATATTACTAAAGTATTTTAGTGTGTTTTAGGGCATGTTTGAAGTCTCGCACAACATGCCTTTCCTCACTATCTGAACATAATATTTTTCATGGGTATAGTATATTTTATGGGATATATAAGATACACCTAATTATATGTCTCAATACCCTATACCACCATGCCTTAGGATACTCACAAAATCTCTTTGGTCTATGTTTTGTCATTTTAGGGAAAACTTCCATAAACCTAGGCTCTTGTCTTCAACATGGTTCCAAACTCTTTATTACATTTTATACACCTTTAATGTATTTTAAAATATTCCTTATCATATAAATATCATCAATAAGTGTCTATTTATCTCCATTTATTCATGTAGTCTTTTGATGCCCTACTCAGCCACCTGCAGATGGATGTTTTGATATACCACAGTGAGCTAGAAACTACACAACATGAAAATCCCTATGCAAGTGAACTTTTAATGCTTCCATTAAGCATTAAAATGCACCTATATCAATTTTAGTATGTCATAAAACATCATTTACCCTTCCATTCCTTAGTATGATGTCAGTAAGGCCCTGTTGGTGGTTGTTTGGTTATTTTATGCAGGCAAGACATTAAATTGGTTAAGAACATGTTAAGGAATGGATTTGAAACATATCAAATGCATTTTTTAACATTAAATTAAGTGATATAAATAAATTAAACCTTAAAACCATATTTAATACACCCTTTTCAACATGAAAATCACTTGCATATGTGTGGAATGGAGCAATCGGGAACATCAAATGACTATTTGAGCATGGTAAATATGCTTGGGAGAACATTTGAACCTTTTATAAAAATATAAATGGGATATATTAAAATCCTAATTTATTGTAAAACTTATTAACTATGAATAGAACTTTAGGAACATGCTGGAGAAGCCCATACACATGATTACAACTAAAATTAGCCATGAAGTTGACAATAGAGGAAGACAAGATTGTAAGCTACCCAAAACATGAGATGGTCAAAAAAAACATGGAGGTAGGTGGTAACATTACCCAAAGACTTGTGTAACAGAATTTTCAATATATATGAGACTCTTATAGGATAAAAACACTCAGTAAACAAGAAGTACTTTAGTTAAAACTACACATGGTGACACCCTCTTGCATCATGGAATAAATTTCTCATCCAAACATTATGAAATATAAAAATAATAATGGATACCATTTTATAATTAATTTAAAATCCTATATATCTAGCATCACCAACTATTTCATATAGATTTGACCAAGATAGAGCAAAACCTATAGGGTACATGAAATAACAACTAGAAAAGTATAGTCAACTTCATGAGGATGGTTCATGAATCATAGGAAACCATTATTAAAAATATATATATGTAAACTAAGGTACCTAATTTTAATATAACATTCCAAAATCATTTGACTTGAAACATCTACAGTTGTTCATACTGAGCAAAAAACTTAAAGTCACTTCTATGTGTCTAGGAAACCAAGAATGGTGAAGAATGGTTTTGGATGCAAAATGGAATTTAAAATTTTTAAAAACTATTGGAATTATTTTTAATAGGATGAAGGGACCCTCCATGATCTTCTCCCATGTGACACACTTCCTCATGAGTTGTACAAGTGCCAGTTTCTCCCTTTTTTAGTTGGTTTCTATATTTTAGTTAGACAACCTACAATATTATGATATAACTGACACCCTTTATAGTTTCACTAACCTATTGGACATTTTAAACAAAAATAGGACACCTATGTACCTTGTTAATTATGCCACTTGAATTTATGACCCTTAAAAGCACATTTAATGACCCCATAAGACAAATTGACTAATATGACTATGACTAAGAATAGAATAACCCTAAATGACATTATAAAATATGTAATACACTCCATGATAATATAATAAGACTCATAAAATCATTTAAATCCATGTTTTTACCTAGGGGTTCCCCAATTTGACCTAAAAGTTAAATTTGGTCAATAACAACATTATAGCCACTGTCATAGATGTACAAATGAATAAATATTATAGTTTCAATAATAAATAATGATACAATGATACAAAGCTCTATATGGCATCAGTATCAATGGATCAAGTATCTATATGTAATCTCAAGTATAGTATCTAGTGTAATATCATTGTGAGAAGGGAGAGCATCATCTGAGTGATTTTCCACACCGACCATGGACCATCAATCCCCCACACTATCTCCTAACAAGGAAATGGTCCTCCCTTCATAGATGGGTAGAAAAAAAGAGTGATAAAATAGAACTTGTGTGCTATATGATAACTAATACATGATGTGTACCATAAATAAATATGTTCTAACATGATAATGCACAAACATGTAAACAATATCAAACACATGAAATGACAATGTTTAATTACAAACATTACTTTGGCCAAAGATTTCAATAGTTAATTATATCTAGGATCAGTCAATTTCATACACAACAATTAATCATATTACACCTCATCTTGCATTGATGGCACTAATTAAGCTAATGAAATCCATTCACTACTTATTTAGTGTCATAAATTGAGATTTAGTTAATTTTATAATAATATAAAAACCAATAGTTTAATCAAAATATTTCCTATTAATAGATAATAAATATGCTAAGTATAAAAATATTAAATACATATATTTTGTCCATCAAATGTAATGCAATCAATCTAATAATCACCTTATTTATTATAGAATAATAAACAAAATCATAAATAATCTTAAATATAAACATATTGTCTAGGTAAAAATTAAATCTAGACTACAAGTTACCAAATATCATTACATAACTTTAAATGTTATTTCATCCCCTTAATATAACATGCTTATTTATTTTTTAATATTCCTTAAACATAAAAATAAGTGAGTCATATAATAACTTAATACTATCTACATTTAACATTTTAAATACCTCATATTTAAATATTTCTTAAATAGTTAAATACACTCAAAAATCAGTAATGAAAACAATAGACACCCCTATATATATATATATATATATATATATATATATATATATATATATATATATATATATATATATATATGTTTTTCCATGTAATGTTTTAATCATAATACCAGAGTTTGTATATAGATATATGTTTTAGATTAGAGATAAAAGCATGTTTTGAAGGGGCCCCAAAACCCTTTAACAGAGAGCAGAATAAGAACAACTAAGCCCATAGGCATCACCTAAAAAACACTACAGTGAGGTAGCAAAAACAGGATTTGAATGGTCCTAAAACCATAAGAGACACATCCAGTCAAAACCCAGAAATAGAAGTCTGGTGGTACAACAAACAAAAGCTAACAAAAGAAGAACAAAGATCAGTACCAGTTTCTTAACCAACAAGAAGGACCAGATTATTCATCCAGTTCTAGTATCAAGTTCATGGCTTCTTTTCCTTTCAAAGCAGTTTCCTGGGTGGTAACCTCCAGCAAAGCTCCTTTTTGTGTATCTTTCTTTCTAGAACTTTGCCTTGTCCTTTTGTTGGGACCCTCTAGTGCTTTGGTCTCCTCATTGGCTCGTTTACCTATATTGATAGCAGCTGCACAAATGTTGGACGTTACTTCCTCCATTTTCTTTCTGTTATCCTTTATTAGCTCTCGGAGGTTGTTTTCGTAAGCTTTGAGCTTCACAGGGATCTCACCTAACTGATTTTCCATGTTGTTTACTTTGTTCCAAGTAGCTTTCAGAGAATCTTCCAAAGTTTCTTCTTTTTTCTTGAGATCAATGATCTCCCTACACAACCAGGAATCTAATTGGGAAGAAGACTTAGCTTTACAGTTAGCCCAAGTCATAGGAGTGTGTATTTCATCATTCTAATTCTTCCCTCTCCAATCCTCAAACTTTTTATTGGGGCTATTCCTAGCTTCTTCAAAGAAGTCTTCTTGACTCTTTTGTTCCCGCTCATTGATTCCATCTTGAATTTCCATCTCCATGTTTTGAATATCTTCCTGGACAGAGATTTCCTTTTCATTCTTAGAAGTTGGGTCCTCACCAGGATCTTCCTGGACAGTGTCATCCTCCACCACTTTCTGTGTTTCCTCTGTCTCTTCTATTCTAGTAACAGAATCCTCCTCTGTATTGACTTTATCTTTTTCAATTTCCTCAGAACCTTCTTCATCATTACTAGAGTTGGTGTCCCAGCTCTCTGTTCCATCTTCTTCCTCCGGTTTTTCCTCAGGTTCTTCAATTCTCTCGCAACCCCTTTCTTCTTCTACATTCTATTTATTAGGACTAGGGGTCTTAATTATTCCTCTTCTACTTACATTTTCATTCTTTTATTCCCTGGCAACTTGTTTTTCCCCTGTTTGGGATACTTAACCAGTGCCCTATTCTTGCAACTTGTATATAGATATATGTTATACACATAGATTTGAGATAAATAAAACTATTTACACACACACACACACACAAACACATATGTATGTATGTATGTGTGTCTATATATATATATATATGTATGTATGTATGTATATGTATGTATATATATATGTATGTATGTATATATATATGTATATATATATGTATATATATATATATGTATATATACATACATATATATTTATTTATATATATATGTAGATATATATATATATATATATGTATATATATATGTATATATACATACATATATATTTATTTATATATATATGTATATATACATATATATATATATATACATATATATATATATGTATGTATATGTATATATATATGTATATATTATATATATATACACACACACATATATATACATATATATATACATATATACATACACACACACACACACACACACACACACACACACACACACACACACACACACACACACACATATGTATATGTGTGTGTGTGTGTATGATACATGTAGATAGTTTCATTTATCTCAAATCTATGTGTATAACATATATCTATATACAAACTCTAATATTATTATTAAAACATTGCATGGAAAAACATATATCTATAGGGGTGTATATTATGTGTGTGTGTGTGTGTGTGTGTGTGTGTGTGTGTGTGTGTGTTTTTCCATGTAATGTTTTAATCATAATACCGGAGTTTGTATATAGATATATGTTAAACACATATATTTGAGATAAATCAAACTATGTGTGTGTGTGTGTGTGTGTGTGCGCGTGCTCAACTATGTATAACCAAGATAAATTAATAACTAATGTAGAAATATCCATTATACATTATACTCTATTTAGTCAAGACTATGTCCTCATAGAGTATCATGTATAAACATCTAATATTTTATTCCTTGCCAAATATTCTTCACAATACCATAAATTCCCAATTTAGTGTTTTGACTAAATATATAGAGAATTTAAATGGTTATCATATTGAACTCAACCAAATCAAAGATTTACATGTCAATTATTTTTTAAGGCATAAAATAATTAGTCCATAGACTTATTCAAATCCCATGTATATATTATGTTCAAAATATTATATACTCAGCCACTTATGTTTTAAATATTGATAATACCATGAGAATATAACTCAGCCCTTAAACATATATATGCCTCATACAAAATATTAATTTTTCAAATTCATAGTCCTATGATGATTTATATAAGGGTTTCATTTATAATTAAAAACTAATATGATTTCATTTATAAGATAGTTCATACATTCCTCAAGGTATTTACAAAATAGGATCAATAGATAACTATATAAACTCAACATACCATATTAAACTATCCACAATTGAATTGTATAAAGACTCTGTTACAATTAATAATTCATGTATGTTGATTATTGTAATGTTTTAATCTTTAGCCAAAGTCTTAATCATCACCTTGTATATACATTTATGTATTTAATGTGAATACACAACCAATTGTATATACTTTTACCCAACTATAATTTTCTCTAATTAACTACCATAGGCATGATTAACAAGTTTTAGGCCTTTACTCATTTATTTCTAAGCAATAAATTAAACCCAATTCCAAATATATGATTATGTATTTTTTAGGCTTTAATAATAGAGATAAGTATTTTTCCCATAAGACATAATCCTTATATCAGTTCCAAATTAAACACAGTTTTATATATTCAAAAAATTGTAACCTTTGTATATATATATATATATATATATATATATATATATATATATATATATTCTTATAATGTCAATAATGGTTTAAAACACCTACAACTTCATTACCCAAATTTCCAAATTAGGTATATATACATAGTCAAACCCTAATAGATTCTATATTATTGACCAAGTATATGTGTGTATTATTTATCAAGAAATAATCCTTTTATATAACCATGGGTTTTTTTATGCCCCTAAAACACACAAAACTTCATTCTTAAGGTACACCATTTGAAACCCATAATTAATAGTCAAAATTAAACCTCGGCCATATATATAGATTTATCAAATATAAGGATCAACATCCTTTATAATAAGATTCCAAAAATAAACACTACATAGAATTCACTCATTCCTAACATAATTTTCCAATATTTTATTTCTGATAGCAAGAGGGGTTCACAAACTATGGGAATTAACCAAGGTTTAAAGTTATATGATGGGTCATGTTGATAGATAAACAATCCATAAGGCCCATAATTTAACCCTCTAAAATAGTTTCAAAAAAATAATAAACTAAAATCCATAAATATTTTATTACCATAATCATCATAACCAACATATGAATCTTAAAGCAAAGTTGACCTGGTAATGAAACCTCAAATGCCAATGCCAATAATTCAAATTTTCTTTCCTCTACAAACTCATATCCTCTCTTAAAACTTTAGTATATCAATTATGTCCTCCATGACATCTCTGTCATCCATTTTATTCAACTTCATTCCCTTAGTCACCACACAAATATTTCTCCCTTCATCAGCAAAGTAATGGCTAAATTTTTGCATGTCAAGAGTAACTAAATAGAATAAATAGTCTACCATCATTATCTCATGTAAAAAACTTCCAACTTTAATAATAGTTTAATATCATAAGTCAATTATATATTAACCCTAATAATCTCAAAATTTCCATCATTAACAAATAATGCAACTTTATTATTATCACCTTCGACATATGCATGAGTCAATGTCTTCCTTCAATGCATCAACTTAACATAAAGTCATGAAATTGACTTTATAAAAAGTCTTCAAACATTATCATTTCCATGCAATTTAAACTAAATGACAATTCCATTAAACATAATAAACATTACCAATACACTCGACCTTCTATCTAGAGGTTAGTTTAATAAGTCAACAAAATAACTATTGACTTTAGCAAGGATTCATCAAACATAATGATGTCCATATAATCATTTAAATAATGGAATTATCTATATTGACTTGCATAGAATCATGTTTATTTGTTAAGCATAAAAGGATTGATAACAATCAATATTCAATAATTTTAATATCATAATTACCATGCCAACTAATGTCATTTGATAATGTTTAACAAAGAGCTAAACTCATTAATGAATCAATACTGGAAATTAAACTATTATAAACAATAATAGTAACCTTATAAGCATAAATAATCACATAAAAACAAAATCAAGCACATTATTAGAATATATATGATACCTACATCTATGAATCCAAATAAACATTATTTATACAAACATTCATCCACATTTAAGTCATTGGTATGTCAAGTAAAACATATACAGATTCACTCAATCAACAACAATTGATGTAGTAACACAACTAGATTAGTACCATCACACAACTAAATCAATAAAATCAACTAATAGTAAATAATATCACAATAGACATATATAACAAGAATCAAAACATACTACAACTATAAAACTCAAGAAATAATCATAAAACATGTTAATCTACTATGGTGTGTGTGTGGGTTTCCAACATTTCTCTCTATCATCCCCCAATGTCTCCATCTACACCACCCTATTCGATGATGACCTCCATCCATCACACTCTAAGGGATGTATATGTCCTACATCCACCTGACAACAATGAAGGTAGTTAGCCCAAAACATAAATATATCCTTGAAATACTATTGTATAAATTACTAGACATGGTCACCAAGTATATAATATGAAAAAATAGCTATCTCATAGAAAATCAATCATGTAAATTAAGCAACATATAACTATCCTATAATCAACATATAACATAAAACTTAATTTAATAGTATTTAATAAATTAACAAACATAATAATCTATGGATCAAATAGGTTATTAAGTTAATCATCATCTCGATGACACTTATTCAAACATAAGTTATGAATCTAAAACATTATTCAGTAGAAAATAAAATAATATGCAACAACATATCAAGCAAAAGAATGTGGAAATAGCCTAAAAAACTCATCAAAGTCCTCCCAAGTGGCACTATCTTCAAAATATTAGTCCCACTCAACCTTGCACTTTCTCACTTAAATTGAGTTTGTGAGTGTTAATTATTTTTATTTATCCTATCATGAGCACCCTAGGATGTAGGACCTACAAAGCATTCTAATAAAACACATGTTAAGGATCAATAACATACTTTTTAAGATAAGACACATGGAAGACATTATGTAAAAGAGATATATTTAGTGTCAATGCAAATCTATACACTACATTATTGACCACTTCCAAAACTTCGAAGGGTCCTACATATCTAGGTGAAAGTTTGGCTAACTTATCAAACATAATCAATATTTTTTGATACTTAACCTATAGAAACACTTTATCACCTATAAAAAATTACCTTGCTCTTATATTAGATCATCATAACTTTTATATCTATCATTGTCCCTAGTCAACCTCTACCTAATTATCTTTACTTTCTCTTCCATTTCTAAAAGTATCTCAAGTCCAAAGACTACCCTATCCTCTAACCTATCCCAACTAATTGGTGTTATACACCTCCTTCTATATAATGCCTCAAATAGAGCCACCTTCAATGTAGATTGATATGAGTTGTTATAATCAAACTCAACCAATGTAATGTATTCCTCCCACTTGTATTTTTTATGCATGTAATACATATGAAGGAGATATTTTAAAACATGGTTAAATCACTCTATCTGACCATCAATTTTTGGGTGATAAGTAGTGCTAAAATTCAACTTCATACCCATATCTAAATTCAAAGTCAACCAAAATCTATAAATCATCCTTGGATATCAATCTAAAATTATCTTTTTTGTAAATCCATTCAATCATTACACCTCTTTCTTGAATCTATTCATAATCATCGATGCATCATATTTTAAGTTGTCTGGTATGAATTGGGAAACCTTTGTTAGTTTATCAAATACAACCAAGACCATATCATGATGGTTATGTGATAATGATAGCCCTTGGACAAAGTCCATGATAATCGCCTACTACCTACATTCTAGTATATCATGTGGATATAATAATCCATATGGATGTACATGTTTATTTTTCACATGCTAACATTCCAAATAATAGGACACAAAATAAACTACATCTTTCTTGATCCCTTTATATAAATAGAGTGGTCTTAGCTTAGCCATGAGTTTGGTTACTCCTATATGTCATGAATATGGAGAATTATGTAATTATTTTAGCACTGTGCTCCTCAAATTCTATTTATCATGCACATACATCCTACCATTGTACCTCAAAAGACCATCATTCTCTAACATGAATCCTTTATACCTAGGATTTTGAGAATTCTTTGACAATGTTTTCTTGACTTGATTTTATAATTCATCTCTTGGAGAGAATTTGATTACCTAGTCTTATAAAGTACTCCTGATAGTAGATATAGCTATTATGTACTTACTATAGATTAGAGCATCAATAATTATGTTCTCCTTTATTTTGATATAATTAATATAAAAATCATAATTATATAATAATTCTAATCATCATCTCTAATGATCACTCAAGTTTAGTTTGGTGAAAATTTAATTGAGTCCTAAGTTGTCAGTCTTGAGCTCAAATAGTTTCCCCAATAGATAATGCCTTCAAACTTACAAGGCATGCACAATTACCATAAGTTCTAGATCATGAGGGGAATAATTCCCCTAATAGGGATTTATTTTCATAGATTCATAAGCTATAATTGAGCCATCATCCATAATAACTCCTCTAATTCCATCCCTAATGGATCTATGATCAATGAGAATTGACCATTAGGATTGGTAACTCTTAAGACTGGTGATAAAATAAGCCTCCCTTTCAACTCTTGAAATCCTATCTTACACTTGTCTAACCAGACAAAAATCTAATTTTTATGTTGAAGAGAGGTAATTAGATTAACTATATTAGAGAAATTCAAAATGAATTTCCTATAATATCCTATCAATCCCATAAAACTCCTTACCTCATGCACATTCTTAGGTGTTAGCCATTACATTATTATTCTTATCTTTATTGGATCCTTTGAAATACCATCTATGGAGATAATATGTCCCAAATATTTCACCTTATTTTGTAAAAATGCACATTTTTACAACTTAGCGTACAACCTATGCTTTCATAACTACTACAAAACTAATTCTAGATGTTACAATTTTTTTTCTTCATCCTTGGAATATATGAGGATGTCATCTAGAAATACCAACATAAAACAATCTAGATAATATCTAAACACATTGTTCATGAGATTCATAAATTTTATAGGAGCATTTATCAACCTAAATGATAACATTGTAAACTCATAGTTCCCATATCAAGTTCTAAACACCATTTTTTAGAATACCCTCATATTGGATTGTCAACTAATGATACCTTGATCTAAGATCAATCTTAGAAAAGATTGTTTCCTCTCATATCTGATTAAAGAGATCATCAATGTGTGGTAATAGATATATACTCTTCATTTTCACCTTATTAAACATCCTATAATTATTACATAGGCAAAGAATACCATTCTTATTCTTGACAAAGATAACTATTGTACCCCATGGTGACACACTTGGTCGAATCAGTCCTTTCGACAACAACTCCTAAATTTGATCCTTTAACTCAACCAATTTGATGGTTGTCATCTTTTATGGTGCCTTAGACTAAATTTTTGATCTAGGTATGATATCAATCAATAAATTAAGCTCACACTTTGGAAACAATCCAGATAATTCTTCTAAAAACACATCCTAAAAGGTCCTTAGAAAAAGGATAATCATTTATGGATGGTTCCTTATATTTTTTCATCTCATTTATTTTAATGATAAATTATTGGCATCATTTCCTCTAAGATTTTTTGAGTTGAATTACATAAATATTCCTTATATTCAACTCCTTTTTATCACCTTGAAGTTGTATCTAATTTACAAAATGATCTTGACACTCAACCTTATTCACATAATAGTCAACCTTAGCCTTAAACTTTGCAAGCCAATTTACTCCTAGGATCACATAATATGACACTAATAGTATAGCATATGGATCCACTACTTTAGTGAATTAATTCAACCTAATCTTAGATTTGACTAAACATTTCTCAACTTTGTCCTTGACTCATTCCCATACTGTACTAACCATGCATTTGACATAACTCCAACTCTTCTAGATGTTTTACTAATCATTAAAGGAGAAATGAAACCTTTTTTATCTCTTGTATCAATCAAAATAGAAACTGGAAGATCAAAAAAATGTCTATTAGTTTTATGGGTGAAGCTTGATACTCAACCTGATGATTATCAATAGTTGTATGCATCTACTGCTAAAATGTACCTTGATGAGAAGTAGAACCCTTTTTATTTGACTTGTCCTGAGTACACTCTCAAGAATAATGGTCACCTCTAGAAATGAAATAACCTCCATCTAGTATTTTCCTTTGATACTGTTAGTTTCCCTTAAAACCATTACTAGTTTTCTTGTTCCCTAAACCACTACTAACATTCTCATTTTTATTCTTGAACTTACTATTGGAATTTCCACTCTTTTGATTCCATTTCTTGTATTTAAAATCTAATTTAGAACTTCCAAACTTCTTCTAAAACTTATCTTTGATTTGGGCAAGGTATTTTAGTTTATTTTCCTACTTGACTACCTTCTCAAAAACTTGATCCATGGTAGATGGCCCATACACATTTAATTCACAACCAATTTAGGTTTTAACCCAATGATGAATTTATATATATCAAACTTCTCATCTACTTAATACTAAGGTACATACTTAAGGACATTTATGAATTACTCCTAGTATTCATTCACCAATAGGTCTCCTTGCTTAAGATTTTGAAAATTTGTAAGATTCTAATAAAAATATAGTTGTGGAAGACATCGTGACATAAATAGTGTCACAAAATAATCCTAAGTGGTGGTGGTAGAGTCAAGGTTCATCTCAAGCTTATTGTTTTCCCACCAAGTTGTTGCTTCACCAAGAAGATGATATACTCCGCAAACTACTTTAGTGATTTTAGAGTAATTTTAAATCTTTAAATATTTATCTATTTCTATCATCTATGCTTTAGATCCATCTCACAAAATAATTCCATATAACTTTGGTAGATTTACCTTTTTAATATCATCCGCCAACTTTGTAGCTACTTAAGCTCTTACATCTCATGAAACTTCTTCATGCATTTTCTCTTAAGGATGTTCCTACTCAAAAATATTCTCTTCAAGTTCTTCTTGAGCATTCTCTTCTTCATGTCCATACACTTATTATTATAGGGATGTGATTTGGTCCCTAGTCTCTTGCATGGTTTCTAGGATTTGATCTAATTTTCTAGCTTGCTTAGTAGTGAATTGTTTTGGATCAACAGGGGGATTGGTATTTAAAATACCCTCACATTTTGGTAAAATGCACACCATTATTATTTATTCTTAATAATACAATAATATTATGTTAATAGACACATTAAGTAATAGATTTTTATCCTCAACTTTGATACCACAATGTAACAACCCAATTGGGTTTTACTAGAATAGAGTAAAAATCTATTTTTAAATTAACTACACATATTCATCCAATAGATGTCAACATAAGAAACCTAACAAAGTGATCTTAAATAAATGTCTTATTTTTTTAACCCCATAAGTCCTATACCTATCCATTTAGCTAATGATCACCATGATGATGATATAACAAATCATGGACAATGTTGAATAAACATTAAAGACTTCAATCATTTCATTAAATAAATTATATAATTTTAGCCATGAATGATATGACATTACACTCACTATTGTAAATGTATAAATAATATAGTTTTAATAATAAATAATTACTCAATAAATAATAACATAATGATTTAAATATCTATAGAGCATGAGTCTCCACAACTCAAGTATTTATATATAATCTCAAGTGTAGTCTCTATTGTAGTACTAGTATGAGGAGGGAGAACATCATCTAATTTCTTTTCCACACCAACCATAGACTATCTATCCCTCACACTATCTCCTAAAAAAATAATGGCCCTCCATTAATGGATGGGTATATAATAATAGTGTGAGAATCTAGAGTGACAAACTAAAACCCATGTTCTGTAAGATAACTAATACATAATGTGTATCATAAATAAATTCATTTTAACATGATATCACACAAATATGTAAACTGTATCAAACATATGAAATGACAATGTTTAACTATAATCATTATTTTGGCCAAAGTTTTCAATAGTTGATTATCTCTAGGATCAATCAATTTCATATGCACCACTTGATCGGATTACACCTCATCTTAGATTGATGGTGCTAATTAATCCAGTGGAATTCATCTACTACTTATTTAGTGTCATAAATACAATATTTTATTAATTATATAATAATACTAAAACTAATAGATTCAATCATAATATTTCCTATTAACATTTAATAAATATGCTAAGTACAAGAATATCAAATACATACATTTATTCCATCAAATGTAATGTAATGAATCTAATAATCATCTTATTTATTATAGAATAATAAACAAAGTCATAAACAATTATCAATATAAATATACCCATGTAATATTTATATCTAGACTACAAGTTATCCAATATCATTATGTAACTTAAAATGTTATTTCATCCACTTAACATAACATTTCTCACAGCTTATTTCTTTTTTCATATTCCTCAAATATAATAATAAGCTAGTCATTTAATAGCTTAATATTATATGTATTTAAAATTTTAAATACCTCATATTTAAATATTTCCCAAATAGATAAATACACTCATACCTTAGTAATGAAAAAAAATTCACCCATACATATATTTATTTTTCCATGCAATGCTATAATCATAATAACTGAGTTTACATATATATAGATTTGAGCTAAATAAAATTGTATACATGTATCCCATATATTCATATGCTTAGTTGTGTATAAATAAGATCAATTAATAGCTAGTGTAAAAAGATACATTATACATTATACTCTATTTAGTCAAGACTATGTCCTCATAGAGTATCATGTATAATCATTTAATCTTTTATTCATTACCAAATATTCTTCATAATACCATAAATTCCCAATTTATTTTTTTAACTAAATATACAAAAAAAATATATGGTTATCATATCAAACTTATCCAAATCAAATCTTTACATTTAAATTATTTTGTCAGGCATAAAACAATCAATATACAAACCTATTCAAATTTCATGCATATATTATGTTCAAAAGAATATATACTCATCCACCTATATTTTAAGTATTGAGAATACCTTGAGAATATAACTCATCCATTGACCATATATATGCCTCATATAAAATGTTAATTAATTGAATACAAAGTCCTACCATGATTTATATAAGGGTCTCAGTCACAATTAAAAACCAATCTGATTTCATTTATAAGATAGTTATTATAGTCCTCAGTGTATTTACATAATAGGATCCATCTAAACTCGGCCTACCATATTAAACTAAACAAAGTAAAATTATATAAATATTATATTATAATTAATAATTCATAAATGTCGATTAGCATAATGTTTTATTTTTTAGCCAAAGTTTTAATAATCACCTTATATATATATATATATATATATATATATATATATATATATATATATATATATATATATATATATATATAATGGGTCAATAGTATAGACCCTCTTAGGGTTTGGATTTATATATATACCTAATTTGGAAATTTGGGTAATGAATTTATAGGGGTTTTAAACCATTATTAATTGTATAGGGAATATATATATATATATATATTCCCTATACAATTAATAATGGTTTAAAACCCCTATAAATTCATTACCCAAATTTCCAAATTAGGTATATCTATAAAGCCAAACCCTAAGAGGGTCTATACTATTGACCCATTATATGTACATATTTTATATCAAGAGATTGTCCTTTTATATAATTGTGGGTTCTTTTACACCCCTAAAACACAAAATTATCTTTAAGGTACAACATTTAGAACCCAAAAAAAAAACCTCAAACCTATATATAAATTTATCAAATATAAGGCCAACGTCCTTTAGAAAATTATTCCAAAAATAAACACAACACAAAACTATCATTCATTCCTAATAGGGTTTTCCATAGCAAGAGGGGTTCACAAACTATGGAATTAACTAGGGATTAGGGTTAAATGATGGGTTATATGGGTGGCCAAACCATCCATAGGGCCCATCATGTATCCATCTAAAATAGTTTCAAAACAATAATAAACTAAAACCCATACAAATTTGATTACCATAATCACCATAGCTAACATATGAATCTTAGAGAAAAACTGACTTAGTAATGAAACCTCTAATGCCAATGCCAATAATTATAATTTTTATTCCTCTAAAATATTAAATCCTCTCTCAAAAAATTTATCTATTAACCATGTCATCCACAGCCTCTCCTTCATCCATTTATTCAACTACATGTCTTTACTCACCATATGAATTTTTCCCCCTTCCTTGATGATTAATGGCTAAATTCTTGCATGTCAAGAGCAAATAAATAGAACAAATAACCCACCACCATTTTCTCATGTACAAAACTTCCAGCTTACATAATGGTTTGATATGATAAGTCAATTATAGATTAAACCTAATAATCTTGAATGTTCCATCATTAACATATAAACTAAGTTTATTATTTTCACCTTCGATATATGCACAAGTCAATGGTTTTGTTTAATGCATTGACTTAACATAAATTCATGAAATCAACTTTACAAAAATTATTCAAACATTACAATTTCCATGCAATGTCAACTAAATAATAAGTCTATTAAACATAATAACCATTACCAATATATTCAAACTTCTAGCTAGAGGTTATCTTCATAGGTCAACAAAATAATTATTGACTTTAGCAAAGACTCATCAAACACAATGATGTCCATATAATCATATAAAAAATGTAATTATCTATATTGACTTGCATATAATCATGTTTATTGCCTAAACATAAAAGGATTGATAATAGTCGATAGTTAATAACTATAATATCATAATTACCATGCCAACTAATGTCACTCATTAATGCTTAACAAAGAACTAAAATCATTAATGAATAAATACAGGTTATTCAACTATTAAAAATGATAATAGTAACATTATAAACATAAAAAATCAATTTAAAACCAATCAAACATAGTATTAAAATTTGTCTAATACCTGCAACTATGATTCCAAATAAAGCACTATTTATACAAACACTCATCCACATCTAAGACAATTATAAGTCAAGTAAAAATTATATGGATTCATTAACTAAACCAAGAAATATAATCAATAAAAATTAATATAATAACACAACTATATTAGTACCATCACACAACTAAATCAACAAGATCAACTAATAGTAAATAAGATCACAACAGACATATATAACAAGAATCAAAACATACTACAACTATCTAACTCAAGTAATAATCATAAAAAATGTTAATCTACTATGGTGTGTGGGTGTGTGTGTGTCTAGTTTTTATCTCTATTATCCCCTAATGCCTCCATTTTCACCACCCTCTCTGATGATTCCCTCCCTCCATCACACTCTGAGAGATGGATATGTCCTACATCCACCTCACAATAATGAAGGTAGTTATCTTCAAACATAAATATATCCATAAAATACTATTATATAAATTACTAAACATAATAATTAAGTATATAATATGTAAATATATCTATCTTAAAGTAAATTAATCATTTAAATTAAGAAACATATAATTGTCCCATAGTTAGCATATGACAAAAATCTTAATCAAATAGTAGTTAATCAATTAACAACCATAATAATCCATGGATTAAACAAGTTACTAATTTTAGAGAGATATTATAATGTGACATGGAAGACATTATGAAAATTAGATAAATATGGTGGAAATGAAATTCTATATGCTATAGGTTTAACCACTTCCAAAACCTTGAAGGGTCCCACATATCTAGGTGAAATTTTTGCTAACTTTTTGAACTTAATTGAGTTTTTTTAAGGATTAACCTATAGAAACACTTTATCACCTAAAAACAACTACATTATTGTTCTCTTTAGATCAACATAAATTTTTTGTCTATCATTGGCCTTGGATGACGTCTACCTAATTTTCCTAACTTGATCTTCCATTTACACAAGCATCTTAGGTCCAAAGACTACCCTATCCTCTAACCTATCACAATTAATTGGTGTTATACACCTCTTTCTATATAATGCCTCAAACAAAATGATATTCAATGTAAATTGGTATGATTTATTTTAATAAAACTCAACCAATGGAAGGTAATCCTCCCACTTGTATTTTTTATCCATGTAATACATACAAAGGATATCTTATAAGACCTGGTTAACTTGCTCTATTTGACCATCAATTTATGGGTGATAAGTAGTGATGAAATTTAATTACATACCTAGAGATAAATTTAGAGTCAATGAAATCTATAGATCATTCATAGATCTTGATTTGAAATTATCTTTTATATAAATCTATGCAATCAATGCACATATTTCATGAATATATCTTCAATCACCAATGCATCACCTTTAAATTTTTATGATATGAAGTGGGATACCTTGGTTAGTCTATCAACTACAACCAAGATCATATCATGTTAGTTTTTTATGACAATGACAACCCTTGGACAAGTTAATGCTAATCACCTACCACTTCCATTATGGTATATCATGAGGATATAACAATCTATATGGATGCAGATGTTTAGATTTCACATGATGACATTTCAAACAAGACACAAAATTAACTACATCTTTCTTGATCCCTTTCTAGAAATAGACTGGTTTTAGCTCAACCATGAGCTTGGTTACTCTTAGATATCCTAAATATGGGGTATTATGTAGCTCTTTTAGCACAATGATCCTCATATTCTATTTATGAAGCAGATACATCCTACAATTTTACCTTAAAATACCATCACTCTATAACATGAATCCTTTATACCTATTATTCCAAGCATTCTATGATAATGATTTCTTGACCTGATCATAGAATTCATCTCTTAGTGATAATTTGATTACTTCATCCTGTAAAGTACTCATGATAGTAGTTAAGGTTGTTGTGTAACTTTTACAACTTAGATCATCAAAAAATCTATTATCCTTACCTTTGATATAATTAATATCTAGATTATAATTAGATAATAATTATAACAATCATATTTGATGAGCATTCAGGTTTGGTTGGGTGAAAATGTACTTGATTCCCAAGTTTTTAGTCTTAAAATCAAATGGTTTCCCCAATAGATAATACCTCTAATTTTACAAGAAATGCACAATTTCCACAAGTTCCAGATCATGAGGGGAATAATTCACCTCATATGGATTTAGTTTCTTATACTTGAATGATACAACTAATCCATCCTTCAAAAGATCTTCTCCAAGTCCATCCCTAAATACATCTATTATCATTGAGAATTTACCATTAAGATTGATAAATCTTAGCATTGGTGTTAAATTAAGCATCCTTCTCAGTTCCTAAAAAGTTATCTCACACTTTTCTAACTATAAAAACCTTTGATTCTTCCACTAAAGAGAGGTAATTGGATTATATATCTTAGACAAATTCAAAACAAATTTCATGTAATATCCCACTAATCCCACAGAACTCCTTACCTCATGCACATTCTTAGATACTAGCCATTATATTATGGATATTATCTTCCCTAGATCCATTAAAATACCATCCCTAAAGATAATATGTCACAAATAGAGAATTTATTTTTAAAAAATACACACTTGGATAATTTTTTGTATAACTTATGCTTTCACAACCACTACAAAACTAGTTACATATGTTGAAGATGTTCTTCCTCATTCTTAGAATATATGAGGATGTAATCTATAAATACCAACACAAAATGATCCAAATAATATCTAAACACATTATTCATGAGATTCATAAATGTTATAGGAACATTTTTCAACCCAAATGGTAGCATTTTGAACTCATAGTGACCATATCAAGTTCTAAATGTCATTTTTGGAATATCCTCATCTTGGATTCCCAACTGATGATACCCTACTCTAATATCAATTTTAAAAAACACTATTTCCCCTCATATTTTATTAAAGAGATGATCAATGCATGGAAATATATATTTTTCTTGATTATAACCTTATTCAACATATTATAATCAATATATAGGAAAAAATTATCATCTTTCTTCTTGATGAAGACAACTAGTGCACCCCATGGTGACACACTTGGTCAAATCAGTCCTTTTGATAATAACTCCTAAAGTTGAGCCTTAACTAAACCAATTTAAATTTTGTAATCATATATAATACCTTAGACTATGGTTATAATATAGTTATGAGATCAATCAAGAAATCAAATTCATACTTGGGTTGCAATCTAGGTAATTCTTTTGGAAGCACATCTTATATTTCTCCATCTCATTTATCTCAATGATAAATTCCTAACATCCTTTCCTCTAAGTTTTCTTGAGTTGAATTACATAAATATTCCTTAAGTTTAACTCACTTTTCTCACCCTGAAGTTCTGTCTAATTTTCAAAAACATCTTGACACTCAACCTTCTTTAGATAGAAATCAACCTTAGCCTTATGATTCACAAGCTAATTGACTCTTAGGATCACATCTTATGACCCTAATGGTGTATCATATAGATCCACTACTATTGTTAATTTAGGCAACCTAATCTCAACTTCAAATAAACACTTATCAACTTTAACCTTTGACTCATTCCCATTATATATAATGATTATGCATTTTCCATAACTCCAAATTTTTTATAAAATTTACTAAGCATTATAGGAGAAATTGAATTTTATATAGCTCTTATGTCAATCAAAATAGAAATTAGATGATCAAACAAAATATCTGATAATTCTATAGGTGAATCTTGATACTCAAATTGATAATTATCAATAGATACATGAATTTTCTACTAAAATGTACCCTAATGAGAATTATAATCCTTGTTTTTTTTTTTTTTACTAATTACCCTCTTGATAATAATGGTCACCTCCACAAATGAAATAACCTCCAATTGGTCCTTTCTAGTTAAAATATTGGTTTCCATTGAAAGATCCCTTGAAACCATTATCAGGTTTCTTATTCCCTAAACCACTGCTAAACTTAGCATTGTGATTCTTGAATTGACTCTTGGAGTCTCCACTCCTTTACTTCTAGTTATTATTTTTGAAAGTTGGTTTATAACTTCCAAACTTCTTAAATTTATCTCTAACTTGGGTAAGAGATTTTAGTTTTTATTCCTACTTGACATCCTTCTCAAAACTTGATCCATGGTAGATGGCCCGTACACATATAATTCACAACCAATTTGAGGTTTTAATCCCATGATGAATTTTTAGATCCTAAACCTATCATCCACCTGATATAGAGGTACATACTTAAAGAGCTTGGTGAATTACTCCTAATATTCAATCACTAATAGGTCTCCCTGCTTAAGATTCTAAAAATTTGTAATATTCTAATCAAAATAAAAATATGGAAGCCAAAATGACCTAAATAGTTTCATAAAATTTTCCTAAGTGGTGGTGGTAGAGTCGAGGTTCATCTTGAGCTTCTTGTTTACCCACCAAGTTGTTGTTTTACTAGTAAGATGATATTCTCCCTAAATTATTTGGTGACTTTAGAATAATTTTGAATCTAAAAATATTTCTTCATATCTATCATCTATTATTTATTTCCATCCCCCAATATAGTTCCATTAAACTTGGGTGAATTTACCTTTTTCATGACATGTGCCAACTCTATAGCTACTCAATCTCTCACATCTTGTGGTACTTACCCATACCTCTAATCTTGAGGATGTTCCTTCTTAGGATAATTTTATTCAATGTATTACTTTGCATTATCCTTTTCATAAACATACACTTCCTATTATAAGGCTATGATTAGGTTCTTAGTCTCTTCCATGGTTGTGAGGATTTGATCCAACTTCACAACTTACTTAGTAGTGCACTGATTTGGATCAATAGGGGGATTGGTATTAAAAGTAACATCACATCCTAGTATATTACACACCATTATTATTTTTTATTAATAATATAGTAATTTTTCATTAGTACACATTAAGTTATAGAGTTTGACTCTCATCTCTGATACCACAATGTAACAACCCCACTGGGTTTTACTAGAACATAGTAATTTTTTTTAAAATTTAATTACACATTCATCCAAAATATTTCATCAAGATAAACCTAAGTGATATTTAACTAAATTTATTATTTTATTTAACCCCATAAGGTTTATAGCTAATCCATTTAACTAATGATCACCATGATAATGATATAACAAACCATACACAATGTTGAATAAAGAATAAAGACTACATTTATTTCATTAAAGTAATTATACAATTTTATTGATGTCTAATAAAAAATTATAGCCACTAATGTAGATGTATAAATGAATAAATAATATAATTTTATCAATAAATAATTCCTGAATAAATAATAATACAATGATACAAAGCTCTATAGAGCATGAGTCTCCATGACTAAAGTATCTATCTATAATCTCAAGTATAGTACTATTGCAAGGAGGGAGAGAATAATCCAAGTGATTTTCCACACCAACCATGGACCATCAATCCCATGCACTATCTACCCACAAGGTAATGGCCCTCACTTTATGGATGGGTAGTTATTAATGGTGTGGGAATTTAGAGTAACAAATTAGAACCTATGTGTTATAAGATAATTAATACATAATGTGTACCATAAAGAAATCCATTATAACATGATATCACATAGACATGTAAACTATATAAACATATGAAAGGATAATGTTTAAATATAAACATTACTTTGGCCAAAGTATTCAATAGTTAATGATTTTTAGGATTACTTAATTTCATACACACCACTTAATTATATTATGCTTAATATTGAATCAATGGTGATAATTAAGACAGTGGAATCTATCCACTACTTTTTTAGTGTCATAAATTATATATTTGGTTAATTATATAATAATATTAAAACCAATAGATTCAATTGAAATATTTCCTATTAGTAAATAATAATTATGATAAGTACAAAAATATTATATATGTACATTTAGTCCATCAAATGTAATGTAATGAATCTAATAATCATCTTATTTATTAAATTATAATAAATATAATCATAAATAGTCCTTAATATAAACATACCATTTGGATAATAATTATATCTAGACTACAAGTTACCCAATATAATTATGTAACTTAAAATGTTATTTCATCCACTTAACGTAACATTTATCATACCTTATTTATTTCTTCATAATCCTCAATCATAACAATAATTTAGTCATATAATATCTTAATATTATATGTATTTAACATTTTAAATACCTCATTTTAAATATTTTCAAAATAGTTAAATACACTCATAACTGAGTAATGAAAACAATATACACCCATACATATATTTATTTTTCCATGAAATGTTTTAATAATAATAATTGAGTTTGCATATAGATATATGTTATATACATATATTTGAGCTAAATTAAATTTTCTAGATGTATCCCACATATTTATATATTCATATGCTCAGTTGTGTATAACCAAGATAAATTAATAACTAGTGTAAAAAGATACATTATATATTATACTCTATTTAATCAAGACTATGTCCTCATAGCGTATCAAGTATAATCATTTAATATTTTATTCATTACCAAATATTATCCATAATACCAAAAATTCCCAATTTAGTGTTTTAACTAAATATACATGGAATTTAAATGGTTATCATATCAAACTTATCCAAATTAAAGATTTACATTTCAATTATTTTGTAAGGCATAAAACAATCAGTCCAAAAACCTATTCAAATTCCATGGATATATTAGGTTTAAACTATTATATACTTAGTCACTTATGTTTTATTTATTGAGAATACCATGAGAATATAACTTATCCCTTGACCATATGTATGCCTCATACAAAATATTAATTAACTAAATACATAGTCCTACCATGATTTATATAAGGGTCTCATTCACAATAAAAAACAATTTGAGTTGATTTATAAGATATTTCATATAATATTTAAGGTATTTACATAATAAAATCCATAGATAACTTTATAAAATCAACCTACTCTATTAAATTATTGAAAATTGAATTGTATAAAGACTCTATTACAATTAATAATTCATATATGTCAATTAGCATAATGTCTTAATAATATCCTTGTGTGTGTGTGTGTGTGTGCGCGCGTGCGTGCGTGCATGCATGCGTGCACGCGTGCACGTGCATGCACACGCGTGCTTGTGTGTGTGTGCATATAATATGAATACACAACCAATTGTATATACTTATACCCAACTGTAATTTTCACTAATTATCTACCATAGGCATCATTAACAAGTATCAGGCCTTTACTGATTTATGGCTCAGCAAGAAATTAAACCCAATTCCAAATATGTTATCATATATGTTATAGGATTTAACAATAAAGATTAAGTATTTTTCCATAACACATAATCCTTAAATTATTTCATAATCAAACACACAATTTTATATATTATAAAAAACATAACCTTTGTATATTTATATCTACAAGGATATGTATGTATGTATATATATTCCTATATAGTCAATAATGGCTTTAAACCCCTAGAACTTCATTACCTAAATTTATAGATTAGGTATATATAAACAATCAAACATTAAGAGGTTATGTAATATTTACCAAGTATATGTATATATTCTATATCAATAGATAATCCTTTTATATAATTGTGTGTTTATATACACCCCTAAAACACAAAAATTCATCCTTAAGGTACAACATTTAAAACCCATAATTTAAAGTCAAAAATAAACCTCAACAATATATATAAATTTATCAAATATAAGGATCAATTCCATTTATAATATGATTCAAAAAATAAACACAACACATAATTCACTTATCCCTAACAAGGTTTTCCAATATTCTATTTTACATAGCAAAAGGGATTCATGAACTATGACAATTAACCAGGGTTTAGGATTATATATTGGGTTTGGTGAATGGACAAGCCATACATAGGGACATTAATGTATCCCTCTAAAATAGTTTTTAAATAATAATAAATTAAAACCCATACATATTTTATTATCGGAATCATCATAACCAACATATGAATCTTAAATTAAAATTGGCCTAGTAACAAAAACTCCAATGCCAATGTTGATAACTCAAATTTTGATTTTTATATAAGCTCAAATATATTATTCATATTTTTAATACCCAACCTTCCCCTCCAACCCCCAATTTTTTTGAAATAATAAATTAATACTCCTAATTTCCATAGTGATGACCTAATCATAAAATTTAAAATTGTAGTCAAGGACCTAAGTCAATTATTAGTATTATGAGTATGCATATTTTCAATTAAGTGATTTTATTGAGATATATTTGTGAATTATTATTTATATTATAGTGGTTTTGAAAATAATTAATGGTTTAATGAATAAAATTATCATACTTTATATATATATATATATATATATATATCATCATCATCATCATTGAATGATAATTTTCAATCATATGGATTTGATAGTCAATTTTGATCAGAATGCAGTTAGTACTTCAATGTTTTTAGTTCAAATGTTCAATATGATTTTATCATTAATTAAAAATTATATATGGATTTGTCATAACAACTTTATTTTAGTGATTATATATAATTAATTTGGTAAAACATTGAAACCTAATCTATTTCCTAAGGATTATCAAGGCATCTTAAGAGGTTTTAAATTTCTAATTTAAAACACTATTTTACTCTAAGTGTTTAAAGCTAAGTAATGGACCAATAAAATATTTTAAATGGTCATGGGGTGATTTTTAAAGTTAATTTGAATTAATACTAAATTTATTTAAAGTCCTAACATAAATACTTTCCTATGGCTAAGTTATTATAATGTGGTGGACCTAGTTTGATGACTTTAATGGGCCTGAGATACATGAAATTTAAAATCTCTTAAAAATAAAATATGTTGTTATGTATGAGTTTCAAAGCATTTGGAATTTAATTTGGAATTATTTTATGGGACAAGTTGATAAGCATAGGTGGCATTTTGATTTAATGTGAGAAATGATTTAGATGTTTTGAGATCCATAGAAAATCAAGAGGCAACTTGCAAATTTAATGGAAATAGTACATGCCTTGATTTTTGACAATTATTTGGAGTTTATCATGAACTTTGGTTATCACTAATTTTGTCTATTTCACTAAATAATTTAGTAATTGGCTAGTTTGGAACCTTAAGTTAAGAAAGTAATAGAATTTTGACATAATGGCATAAACAACTAATAATTGGCTAAAAGCATACAAAATGTTGGTTTTCACTTTTCATTGGCATTTTGGAAAGCTTACTTATGGAAAAAATACTTTACCAAGATAAAATTGGATAGTTGTAGATGGAAAATTGGAAGTATAAGATTGCAAACATTTAGCTTATAGGTACACCATTATCAAGAGTATATTTTCTCAATGAAATGTTTCTAAATATAAATGGTGTG